>JAWWMK010033837.1:1279-13253 GCA_035047105.1 Galeopsomyia nigrocyanea
CCCCCCCCCCCCCCCCCCCCCCCCCCCCAATCGTGATATCGGCCAAGTCTCCACTTCGTTCGCTCGCCGCTCGTCCTGGTGCAGCCACGGACGCGGCTCTTCTTGCAGGCAGCTCTTCATCTTCTCGATTTCTTCATCCAGCGTCATCTCGAACCGCCGCACTACCTGCATTGATTCGAAGACAATTAAAATTTTGAATTTTACACAAAATGGGCACAACGTGTTATATTGCCCTTTTACGAAAAAAAAAATAACTGAAAAGAACAGAACAGTAAGCTTAAACTAATGTTAGTCATAATATAACATAAAATGAGAAAAACAAAAGAAGACATGTATCACTTTCCCGCTCGCGTTGCGCGCGGAGGATAGTATTTCTTCAACTCCTTCACGTGCACGCGGTCGATTTGCTTTCGATGGTCCGTGGTTAAAACGTATATATCCGATTCTATCACTTCCAGGATTTTATAAGGTCCGATATACGGAGGATCGAGCTTGGCATTTTTTCCTTTCGCCGCATTTGACAATATATGCGATCGGTGCCAAACCAGATCGTCGACTTGGAACCTTACCTTGCTGCGCTTCGCGTCGTAATGTTTTTTCTGTATGTCCTGCGCTCGCTCGATATGTCGGATCACTAGATCGCGCAACGCGCTTAAACGCATCATGCGATCCTTTCATTGCTCGGGAGAGATACGAATGATGGGCCCGCGCTTCTCTACCTCGCGACGCAAGCTCTTCGCCGGCTGCGGCTCGCGGCCGTAATTCAAAAAGGCAGGCGAGACTTCCGTGCTCGCCTGCACGGCAGTGTTCATCGCGTGCCGCAGCTCATGCAAATGTCTGTCCCAGTCGCGGTGATCATGCTCGACAAAGATGGCAATAAGAGTTTTGAGCGTCTTAATCGCTCGCTCGCAGAAGTCGGCCTGCTGATGGTACGGCAGAGTCAACACGTGCTCGACTCCATAGGCCGCCAGTATTTCTTTGAAATCGGCGCCCACGTAGTTTTTCCTATTATCGCTCACCAAATACTCGTGTACCTCCCAACGGAATAGGATAAGCTCCTCGAAAGCTTGCGCAATCGCTTTGCCCGTCGCGGCCGTCAAAGGTTTGAATTCTGCTCATTTGGTAAACAAGTCCTGGAAAACTACTAAGTACTTAAACCGATTTTTACTGCGTGGCAGCTCGATTACGTCCGTTGCAACAACTGCCCACGGACATTCAACCAACCGCTTGCTCATAACGCCCTTCGGCGCCTGCTATTCCAATTTATATTTCTGACATTCGATGCACGAGCGCACAAACTCCTGTGCCATACCGTGCCAGAAATATTCACGAGCCACTCGGTCGTACGTTTTCTCACAACCGAAGTGCCCGCTCGCCGGCTCGCAGTGCGCATCCCGCATGACTCGTTCACGGTACTCAAGCAGCACCACCAGCCGCCAGCACTCCTCGCGATGGGTCACCGGGTCGAGAAGGTCGTTGCGGCAAAACCGATAGAGCATGCCGTCTTCCACTTTCCATTTTTGAAATTTGTTCGGCCGCCCTTCGATGTCTCGCATCCGCTGAATGTACCATTCGTCGTTTATTACCTCAAACGCCGTCACGTCTTCCCCGCCCTCGAACCCGTGACTGAGCGCGTCAGGCACGTGATGTTCGGAGCCGCGGCGATAGAGCAGCTCGAAATCCCACTGCTGGAGCTCGAGCACCCAACGCGCAAGACGGCCGTTTGGCTCCTTCTTAATTCGCAACCACGTCAGAGCCGTATGGTCCGTTATCGCGATAAAATGTGTCCCCTCAATATACGGACGAAACTTCTTAATCGCGAATAACAGTCTCAGGCCCTCGAGCTCTATCACCGTATAATTTTTGTCGTGCTCATTCAGCATGCGACTCGCGTAACATATCGGGTGATCGTGACCGTCGTCGTCCTTCTGCATCAGGCAAGCGCCGAGAGCATAGGACGACGCATCGCAGTGGACATAAAAGGGTTTGTCAAAATCGGGTCGCACCAGCACTGGAGCTTCCGTGAGCGCACGCTTGAGTAAATCAAAAGCTTTCTGCTGCTCAGGCCCCCAGTGCCAGCGCACCTCCTTATGTAATAGTTTCGTAAGGGGGATCTTTATGTCCGACTCGTGCTCGATGAATCGCGCGTACCAATCCACCATCCCCAAGAAACGCCGCAATTGTTTCACGTTTCGAGGTACCGGGAACTCGTGCACTAACCTCACTCGCTCCAAGTCGGGGCGCAACTGTAGGTATGCGCTTTTGAGATCGATTTTTGAGATGAATCTAGCCCTCCGCAGACGATCGAGCACCAAATCAACCCCCGGTGTCGGGTAGGCATCGATACGCGTCACCCTATTTACGGGGCGTAGATCGATGCACACGCGCTTTTCACCATCCTGTTTATTTACGACAACCGGCGCGCTACACCACTGGCTCTGTGAGGGACGAATCAACCCTTTCTCGTGCCAGTCTTTTATTTCCTTGTGGATGACTTCCAACATCGGCGGCGAGTACCGGCGCATCGGGGTTTTAATTGGGCGCGCGCCCTGCACGTCGATCACGTGCTCGATCAGATCCGTGCGGGCTGGGGACTTTTTCGGCACGACGCGTTTGACCATTGCATCAACTCGTTCTCGCTCGGATTGATGGAAAACGGAGAGGCCAGCTATCTCTCCAACTACTTTGGCGCGTTTATATCCCGGCTGCACGGGGAAAAAAACTCGGTTCTGCTGCTTTTCTGCAAACACGTGCCAATCTCTCCGGCCCTCGATACGCCAGCCGTCAAAGGTTGGGTCAGACTTTACGCCAAAAGCTCGAATAAAATCCTGCCCGAGGTAAACGTCGTACTGCAAGGACTGCTCGCACGCGTAAGCCTCGAGTGTTTTGACTACCGTATCGATTTTCAGTGTCACCCGCAACCGGCCGATTATATTCACTGAGGAGCCTGAAAATCCATTGACCGTGCCCGGGATCACCGCGAGCCGCGACCGAAAGTCTCTGGTAACGCGGCGACCCAGCACGGTCACCTGTGCGCCAGTATCGAACAGCGCTCTGTACGGTCTTTCGCCAATATGTTGTAGCAGATGGAATCTACCCTTGATTTTTATTAATTTCATTTTGCCATTGACTCTAGAATTGAAAGTGCGTTTCGCACTTTCTCCGAGTCTGGGCTCACTTTTCAAGTTTCTAGTTCAAACAGAAAGGTTATTTTTTCCATATGTTTTTAGTCTAGCTCGATAATTTTAAGAAGAATATAAATTGATGCATTTAAATGTAAGCGCGTTTCTATCATGTGAAATCAGACTGACATTGACGTCAGAATTCACAGCGAGTCCTTCTGCGCATGCTCGTCGCTCAGCGTTTCGAGAACTTGCGAGAGGCCTCGCTACTCTCATTCTTGGCTCTGCGTGCCGAGCGCCAGCATCTCCTGCTCCGCTCTCGGTGGCATCACGGTGTCATCTCTTTCTCTCTGCGGCGCCATTTTGTGAGACTTGGCTACTGGAAGAACAACGGCCTCAAGGAAGCGGAGGAAGAGCCTCTTGGAGCACAGCGTCTCGCGAGTGATTTTCCTCTTTGACGCTCAACGGTGCAATTTTTGGCCAGCGACTCTTTATGGGACGCAGGTCGCACCCGTTGAGATTACCTTCTCCCAGTGACCTTTTCCTCACTTTCCTCCGTCGCAAACCTCCAAGCACGCAACAACGGACAAGGAGAGACAACAAGGTAAATGGTCATGCAGGTATCGATATCTTGCTGTGTAAATTGAGAGATAGCATCATATAATTATACTGCTCGGGCTCCGACATTTCAAACTAACCTATAACAGGTACTTGATACTGCCAATTGAGGGTTTTTCCTAGTTTTTTTGAGAATCACATTCATGAGATAATAGCTCTCTCCTGTATGTAGAAAATTGATCTTTTCAAACTTTAAAGAGAATTGATATGAGATAAAGCATTCTTATTGAGACTCGTTGAATCAATTTCCAAACCTTGCACTCAAGAATTGATGTAATTTTTTTTATTTGAATGATTAAATTGAAAATATAGAATAGTTTATGTCACTAGAGAATTTTTATAATGGATATGTTGACCATTTGAGTCTATGGGAACACTTGAGAATATCAAAAAGAGATTTCTTGTCATCGGTTGAACTTTTAAGTTGGTTGGGAAACATACAAGTTTCCTTTGAGCACTTTCATCCAAAAAGAATAGCCATTGAATTAAATACTAAATTCAATCAAATTGGCATTGTGAGAGTTAAAAGCATCAAAAGTTACTCGAGTGGCAAAAGCTGCCTAAACTGTATTTGATTTATAGAGTTTTCGAAGGAAATGTCATGAAATTCTTGTATCGTATACTTATTTGGAATTACCAATAGAATAACTATTTTGATTTATTTGCAACTCGATGCTTGAAAATCAGTTTATCATTTACAGGTTTGCAGTTGTGATTTGACTAAAAACTTGATCTGAGTTTGCTATTGTAAATGTGAGGGCTGAATCCTGTGCTGGGATTTTTTGATGCTCATATGTAAATTTTGTAGGGAGGAACCTTATATTCGTTACAACAGAATCTTTTTCTCTCTCTTTCAGACCTTGATTTCTGGAGGAAAAAGAGAAAGTGGGAAAATTGGAAGCAGTCTCGCGTCTCCCGCGTATTTTATCTTTGATTTGTTTATACTTAGCCCAGCAGTTGTGGAAAACTTTATATTAGTTTTCGATACTTTACATTCACGACTCGTAATAAATTAATTAGTTTTTTAAATGTATTTTGAGGAGATATAATTGTTCAATATTCACAGAATATATACTTAGTTTCTACCAGATTTCACAGATTTTCATTGTGTCTTAAACCTCTACAAAGAAATACAACTTCATCCCTTTATCAAATAAAAATAAATTACAACTGACATTCAATTTCCTACCTACACAACAAAGCCACAGTTGCAATGTATTACGAGCAGCGGACGATTCTCGATCGCGTCGAGTGCCATACCATCGGTCTCGGCCTGCAGAGGGCTACAGTGCTCGGTCGTGTCCGACACGATACCCGCCCCCTCCGAAATCGACGAAGGCATACGTGCACTCGTCACGGTTTCCGCCTCTCCGATCGAACCTCTCACGCCCTCGCCCTGCGTCTCCGGCGCCGGTGTTGGGCCCACGTCGATCAGAGCGCGCTCCCTCGCTTGCTCACAAACATGCGGCAGTTCTCCGCCACCGAGACCAGATCCCTCGCCACCGTTATCATTTGACTCTCTCAGTCCCTCGTATCGCTCCCGCAGCTCGCGCCAATACTCCGCGTCAACTTCGTCGCTTTCCTCCCAAATCTCCACCCTCAATCCCAAAAGATCTGAGTCAGCGGCCCTTTTTCCAGTTAAGTAGAGGGCGTCGGACGAGCGCTCCCCGCAGCCCCGTTTTCCGACTGACGCCTAATTGACTCACAGTTCCGGCAAGTTTCCAAAGTAACGTTAATGGCCTCGCAGTTTTCGCATCGTGCAACCGCGTTCAACGGGCACTTGTTCGCAAAGTGGCCCACCTGTTGACATTTATAGCACGTCCTACGATTTTGCTGCTGCTGCGGCTCGCTCGGACACTCGATTTTCTGATGACCTCGGCCGCCGCACTGATAACACTTTCCACGGAACCGCAAGCCCCCGTCGCCGGTGCCGCCCGCCCCACGCGGCCGCTGCTGTTGCTGCTGCTGCTGCGCGTTCTGCAAGGGCGCCTGCAAGGAGGGAGCTGCCCTCGCCGGCAGCACAGCCGGCGCGACCCTGCTTCCGCTCTTTGAACTCGCAGCCGTGGCTCCCGGTGGGCGCACAACTGCGTCTACCACCGTCGATCCCTGAATAGAGTCCGGGCTCGAAGCCCCGTCTGCGTCGGCCGCCGCCGCCGCCGAGGCCCGGCCCCCGTTCTTCTTACCGCGGCGTTTGGTCTGCCCCGGGTTCTCTCCACGCGCGCTCGCCTCGTCGATATTAGCCATCGTGGCCTTTGATTTCTCACTCGCTTTACCGACGTAGGCCGCCTCCGGCACCAGCATCTCGTCCCTTGGCGGCGGCGGACGCCACTTATTATCGCGCTCGCGCGCGCGCTCGAATTTGTCGCAAAAGTGTCGAAGATCTGACAGGTCCTCCACCTGCTTATTCTTGAGATAACAACGGTAGTCCGGATGCAGGCCTCGCATGAGTATTCTCAACTGCTTGCTCGCTGAAGACGAGGGGCGCATGTGTCGCACAATCGACTGAAAATGATTCAAATAGTCTGTGAAAGACTCATCCTCGCCCTGCGTCCGGCGCCGCAACTCGTCGTACAAATCCTCGCGATCCAAGTCTTTACAATATTGTATGCGAAAATCCCTTGCGAACTCGTCCAACGACCCCCACGAGTCCTCGTTATTCGCGAGCCATATCTGAGCTTTGTCGCTAAATACTGTGTCCAGGTCCGCGAGCACCTCATCGTCGGGCAGATTATAGCACCGCACGCATTTGAGCAGTCTGGCTACAAATCGCTCAGCCAGCTCTCCCGACGTCCCGAAAAATTTTAATCCGTACGCTCGGAACGCGCCCACAGCATCTGCGGGTCTTCCATTGATCTTGCGGCGGATTTCCGTTCCCCCGCCCGACGCCTGCGTACCGCGCTTCTTTCCCTGCTCTCGACTCTTTGGTTCCGTTTCTTCTGAATCCGAAGAGTCGCTGACGAGCTCCACCCCCGACTTCAGGTTCGACGTTTTCTCGGGGATCATTTTCTTTGACTCGTCGGAAACCGGAGCTACGGGGGTTTTCGTAATTCCCGACACGACCGGCTCAACAACCGGACTTTCTTTTGGCTCCCCGTCTGCAAGAGTCTCGGCCAAAGTCTCCGCCCACTCAAGTGCCAGCAGCTCGCCACGCTGTCGCGAACGCGGGGTACTCGCATTCGTCGGCGGCGGCTCCGCGGCGCGGGACTGTCGATTCTGTCTCATGCAGCATCGACGGTTCGTATTGAACTGACCCCGTAAAAGAAGCACGCGGCACCACCTGGCCGCCGAATAAACGCATAAACGCTCCAACCACGTTGGCCAGGGTTCGCCGGAACTAGGGCTCCTCTCGCTTCTCTTCCGCGCCTTCACCCTCGAGTGTAATGCGCTCCTCCTCCGCGTACACCTCGACCTCGGCGCCGACCCGAAGCGGCCCCTCGTCCGCGCCTACTCCCTGGTTGCGCGTGGCGGATGCCGTCAACGAGTCGGCCGCAAGAGACTGCTGACCGACCGCGTCGGCTGCAGGGCTCTCCTCCTTTGGACGGCTCACCTCTGCCGGGGATCGTCGGGATGGTGACTGCTCCAACGCTCCATCACCGGCGAGAGGCAGCACAGGAGGATTCTCACCGCCAGCACCCGCCGCCACCGTCCCCGCGAGACACATCTCAAATCGCGAGCGCAGGCTATCCAACTCCTCCAACGTTTCGTTTGCGCGCTTGATATCTGGGGGCACCTGCCCCGAGGCGAAGTCGGCGGCGTGGAGAGGGACATTGCTCTCAGAACGCTTCCGCGCAAGACATTCGCGGAACACGCGGTCCTGCAGCACCTCCAGCTCACCCGTTACGCTCACGCCATGTGCTCTCATATACCCCTCGAGTTCGCCCTTCGGTATCGCTGAGATCAGCTTTTTTAGTGCGGCATACTCAGACTGCTGACCCAAGCGGCGCATGTATAGTTCGTCTTTGCACGCCAACGACGATATCTTGCACTAATCCTTATTTCGCAATCCGCACGCTCGCGAGAAAGTGACACACGCGAATCAATAATTTCAAAGAGAGGACATAAATCAAACTGAATAAATAGGACCGAACCACAATTTTCGAAGTCAACATAAAACATGAAAGAAACAAAAAAAATTCTTTCTGGAAGTCAATGATAAAATTCAAAATTAATTAACAACATTAGTCGCGCGTTGAGCTCTGGCGCGTCATTGAATTTTATCTATTTTTACAGCCAAACAAAATCCATTAAAACAATACTCGTTAAACGAGAGCAAGTGGGCACGCGAACAAAAAAAAACAACCACTCTATTCTTCGTCGAACGTAAGAGCAAGGAGGAAAAAAAACCAACGAATATGCAGCTACGGCACACCGGTGTTCCTTTAGTACCACCGGTTCACACCCACGCAGAGCTCAACATCGACGACGACAGGTAGAGTGTTAGATGTGGCCGTCATACACACGCACACAGCGCTATGTACCGCTCACACTCCTACGTGCGCACACACACGAGCCCGGAGTCGCTTACGCACGCGACAGCAACCCGTGTGCTGAACTGCTGCACGCCGAGGAGACTGACACACACTATACCCGAGCACTCGCGCACACACTAACGCACCCGTCCGTAGCCGACGATGGCCGAGCTCCCGCCTTGCCGGCTCGGCTGCCCGTTTCCCGCTCGGCCAAGTAAAATGGCCTCGCGTCGTTTTCGGCAAACGAATTTTCCCTTTGCCAACTCTAATTCCACTTACTTTTCTCCACCCAACTCTCTCAAACTTTTTCGGTTCGCGCAGTTTTCCCCACAAGGGATGCCATGTTAGAGTAAAGTCGTGATTTTACGGAAAATACAGCCCGTGACTCTATCCGAACAAATTATTTAACGCGGGGAAACGAATAGCTGCTAAATGTAGCACCGGGCACGTACTTCGAATGAACGCACGCGAGAGAGAGTTTACATGCTAGGTGGAGGAAAGGAGAGTAACCAGGTGAAACACATAGAATTAATTTATAGTGCGCACTTTATTAATACAATGGCCATTAGAAAAGATAGAAAATTAACGTAAGTCGATATATATATATATATATATATATACACACGAGGCTTCGCCTCAACTGGCAACAATGGTGGCGCGCGGCGGCACTCGAGAAACCGCGGCGAGGCAGCAGGCCTAACGGCACCGACTACCTCGCGGCTTCCCGGTGACGCGAGCAACGGCTGCAAATGCACGGCCACCCAGGGCGCACTACTGCAGCCCAGGTGCCAAGCCCAGCCAGCCCAACAACAGCACTCCCGAGAGACGCGGAGAAAGAGAGAAGAGAGAAGCGAAGGTCTCACCGCAGTGTGTGCTGCTCGGCGATGACGACGCTGGCTCGCTGGTGGCTCGGCCCGGACCTCCGGGCAGGCGAACGACGAGGATGACGCCGGTTCGAAGGTGGAAGCTCCTGGATGGTGAAGGCCGGGAGCGAGCCGGCTCGTATTCGGCCTGCGTCACACGCAGGCGGCGGCTTTCCGTGATGGCGTCCGTCCTCTCGTTCGTTGCTGGTTTTCTCCTTGGCTCTTGGTGTCGATGTTCTCGCTGTTGCCACTCGCCACGGCGTCCAAGGAGGAAGTGTCGCTCTGCTTGCTCCCGCCGCCGGGCCCGCCGTCGCGGCCACGGCGGCGCTCGCAGCGCCACACTCCCTCGTTCTCTCTCTCTCTTCCACTCGTACGAACATACGAGTTCGACGAGCTTCTCTCTCTCTCTCTCTCTCTCTCTCTCTCTCTCTCTCTTTCAGCTCTCTCTTCCTTATTCTTTCTTCTCTCTTCCCTGGGTCGCGGCATCTCCTTCTTCGCCACGTCGCGTCCCTCCGTCGCTCCGCCAATTAACCGTCGCCAGCACCTTAACAGAAGGAAAACGAGCATGAGAGCGTGCACATAGTCACATACACTCTCAGTTCGGCGGCAGCAGACAGAATGGCGGACAGAGAGCGCAAACGGCGGAATAGCTTGAAAAGCTATTTCTCCGTTACAGCCCCCTCCAGGCCCTCGATCTCATCCTTAGATCGAGGCCTACTGTCTGCGCTCTGGCCGTCCGCATGCTGGCACCAAGCTGGACCCACTCGCGCCGCGCCCCGCCGCCCTGGCGCAAGCTCCCCGACGGCGCGCCGCCGCGCAAGCTCCTGAGTCACGAGTAAACTTAAAACAAAGAAATAGATTAGTCATACATCTACGAATAACGGGGTTACGTAACGAAAATTAAAAAAAACATAAAATAAACCTTAACCTAACGCGATATCGCATACATTCACTCATACACTCATACTAACACTTATAGTAGTACCCGTCGCCGTCGAGGTCAAGTCTACGAGCTTGCCTCGCGGTCGTTTGTCTCCTTGCTCTTCTGGACCCGATCTATGACCAGGCTCCGCTGATCTTTAGGCAGGGTCTACAGCGCTCGGACGGCTTCCAGAACATCCTCGGACAATTCTGGAGGAGGCGGGATTTTCGGACTCCCAGCTCTCGCGGGCTGGTTATCCGGACTCTCCACCGGGTGTGGCGGATCCTGCATTACCTCCGCGCCGCCGCCGCAGCTGCTGCTGCCTCTGCCTCTCTCCTCTTCTTCTGCCTTCTTCGCGCTCCCGCGAGTGATGGGGTGGCGGATATCCTCTCCGTCGTAGATCCGATACCGCAACCCATCCTCGCCCATCACAATCCGGGATGGTCTTTTCCTAGGTGTGAAAGCCGGACCCCGGACACGGCACGGCTCCGTTGAAGTCGCCTTGTCCACGCCCCGGCAGCCAAGACGGGGCCCGATGACACCTCCATCGGCTGGACAGTTGGAAGATCCGCCTGTATCGCCGTCGAGGTAGTGGCGGCGGTCGGCAAGCCCGAGGTTGGTGCTGCTTGAGTCCATCGCGGCGGCGACGCCACGCGATTCTTGTGCGGGATCTTGGTGCCTTGCGCCAGCGGGGCTGGCGAGAAGAGGCCCAGCCGGTAGAAGGCCGAATGCAGCCTAATCGGGCTTGACTGCGTCGCCGTTTTCCGCAGCTCTCTCAGCGAACGTGATCGCTCCGCCTCCTCCAGGAGCCTCTCGCGAACCCGACCTTGCTCCCTCTCGTGTGCGGCGGCGCAGCGGCGGCAGGTAGACACGCTCACCCCTATGTGGCCGCAGGCATCGCACCACTCTCCAGAAGCCGGCCATTGGCATTGGTTCGTCGGGTGCCGCTCTTGGCGGCAATTGTAACGGAACCCCGCTCTGACATCGACACGGGCGTCTCAGGGCACTCTCGCCACCTGTGAAAGGCGTCCCATACAGCAGCCCCCACGGTCGCCCCGCCAACCGTTGATCAGCCTCGCCGTTGTCTTCCGCTCACGCTCCCGAGAGGGCCGCGTGGAGGACGCAGAAGATTGCTGTCCCCCGCGGTCCTTCGAGGTCGAGCTTGAGCTCGGCGCTGCTGCTGGTTTGGCGTTCGTCGGAGGCGCTGGAGCACGTCGAGTCACCTGGTTGACTCGCTGCACCTACCTCTTTCCTCCAGACACACCGTCGTCCCGGCCCTGACTCCCGGAGAGACCATCGTCGGTGCTCGAGGACTCTCGTGCGCGAGTCCCGCCGTGATCGTGCCGGAAATCGATATCCCTGCTGAAGTCGGGCAGGCCGCTAATGCGCTTCTTCTTCTTCTGGCGCTGGCTAACGGCCCGCAGCTCCTCGTCCCTCTCGTATCTCTCTGGGGCGTACTTGCCCCGAGGCTTTGGTTTGTCCGTGCAGACTGGGCCAGGCACAAAAGCGCGCTGCGCCTCCGGTGGCACAAAGTGCAGTTGGAGTAGTCGCTATGGCCTCTGCCGCACGGGGCTAGGTGGGTCTCCTCTCATCTTAGACGACGACGGGTCCGTGGGAATGTTGCTGAATCGCAACCCGCCGTCAGCTTCTCGAGCATTTCGGCCTGGCAGGGACTTGATCGCCCTGGCGCCGAACATGGCCTCGACCTTCTTGCGATCTTTCTTACTCCTGGCCGCCAAGTTGCTCGCGGCAAGTCGCAGCGGAGCGGTGAGCTGAGCAGGGCCAGAGGTAAGCGAGTTGTCCCAGGACTTCTCGCCCAGGGGTTAGGCGCACTCTCGCGTCATTTCCTCGATGGGAGCCAGTCTACCCCGCCGCACCGTCTTGTTCGCGTCCACGTCCCTCCGTTGCTCCGCCTTAATCTTGCTGTAGTCAACTGGAAATTGACTACTGGCGGGCGGAGGATCCTCTGGAGAGACAATC
>JAWWMK010033848.1:0-13250 GCA_035047105.1 Galeopsomyia nigrocyanea
TATGTATGTTTGTAAATTCATATGCAGTACTATGCCGAAACTGTATGTCCCAAAGCATGCATCAATCGATATTTATAAGCTATTTACCTGGTGGTAAATCCTTGGTGGCTGTGGCTGAACGTCGACAGGAACGGGTTGTTGTTTCAAAGGAAGGAGAAAGGTTTTACTGGGAGAATTGTCGCTCACATGCACGATCTACATTCCATACCAGTAAAGGCAGAGCTGCCGATAATATGTGTGCGTGTGAGCTGGAAAGCACTAGGATGCACTTTATACAGATCCTCTCACGATTTGAACACCTGCAGAGCCTTGAAACCCAGTTCCTCCGGGCAGCGAAAATGAGTGCAAAATGGCGTCGGCGTCTTTTCGCCCAACGCAGTGATGATGGAGAGATGATGCTCTCACGCCTCGAGGAGCTGAAGATGAGCGGATGCTCGCGCGAGAGGCGGCAAGCTATGAGTGGGAAGAAACGGAGACTGTGGCATCAGGGCTCTTATTGCGATCTCGGTCATGCGCACTGCGCCTTGCGCAGTGCGTTCTGCGCCGGTCGGTGACCGTCCCCAAACCAATTTTTTGGTCTAGCGGCGGCCACTATCGGCGCACAACGTACTGCGCAGCGCCCCAAAGCGCATGACCCAGATCGCAATAAGACCCCAGCTTGAGCGGTTGAGCGCCGCGCATGCGCAGTAGTTGACCAGATGAAACATAACGTCTTCATCATTTTTCTTGTCAGTTGAAGCGCGCGAGAAATTCAAATTCACTTTTGTGATAATTTAACTAATCAAATAAAATAAAACCATTTCAGTCATTAGACTATGTATTTGTTTGAAAAATCAATAACTTTAAATAATTTGTAGCGAGATCACGGCATGTATAATTAATACGAACTAATGTAGCGTATCTTATGATCGAGAGATAAATAATAGTAAGAATAATCGATGTGAGAGTTTACTCATTTGTTTTCTTAAAGTAAACGGAGTTCAGCCACTACTCAAGTGACCTAAAAGTGAAACTAGAATTATATATACAGCTCATATTCATCTGCCACACAGTATGGATATTAAAATAGTGTAAATGACTTCAATTTTATTTCAATCTTCTTTATTTTGGCATTAATAGAAGTGGGAATCAAAAATTTTACAGATCGATTGATTAGAATATTTTTTATAGCTCTTATTTCGTAAGCTTCGATTTTCAATCATTTCTAATATTTCACTCAAAAAATGTGCCCATCATTGTGGCGATCCTGTGCAAGGAATCTTTACGATTTTTTTTTCAAACTGTTGCGAGAACGACCAAAGAAGGGGGAAAGAAACTTTCATAAAGATCCATCGAGTAGACATTTTTTAGAGCCATTTTTCGAAATGGCATTTTTAATGTAAATTTCGCGATTTCGTGCGATAAGTTATATCGATCAATTATAATAGAAGTCCATTGAGCGCACGTAACATAAATTCTATTTATAAAAATCTTAATGATTTTTATAAAATTATTAAAAATAGTAATATCATCACAGCAAAGTAAAATCATCGTTCATTTCGCTCTTCGAGGAAGCACTCTGCCAATGCAGTTGGCAGAGTTTTTTTAGGACTTACGGGGCTTTATATCCAATACGTTGAAAAATAAGGGCTCTCTTTAACCTCGAATCACTTTTGAAGATATGAACCCATCACAATTTCGAGAGTACCAGTAGAAAGCTGAGATAAAATCCTTCCGGTTAAAAAAAAATTTGTTAAAAAAGATTGAACCGTTCGAAAGTTATACCATTTTTAAATTTGTGAATAAAATCCTTGATAAACGTCTGTCATGAGAAAATCGACCGTATATTAAATGAATCGTTTCGGTATAACTTTTGAACGGTTCAATCTTTATCAACACTTTTTTTAACCCAAAGGATTTGATCTCAGCTTTCTATCGGTAACCACCAAATTGTAGTAGACTCATTTCTTCAAAAGTTATCCTAGGTTAAAGACAGCCCTCATTTTTCAATGTATTGGATATAAGGTTTCGTAAGTCCCAAAAAGGGCCTATGAGCTAAAACTGAAAGACACGTGTCTTTTCATTTTCTGTAAGGAATGTTTTCCGAAAGTTTAATCAAAATCGGTTTCCCGCATGTTTGGTGGTCTCCGTGTGAGTATTATACCCGATGACTTGGATGATACGCAAAGTCGGGCAATCACACGTGCCGTTGACAATTAATTTGCCAATATCCGCAATACCATGAATTCCATCCAGCATCCAGCAAGACGTTGATTGTGTAAAATACTTGCAGGCGTGCACTTTTTGAGGAGGTCGTAGTGGACCGAGCATACGTGTAAGACTAGTGTGCGATTATCATCGATAATACGCAAAACAATGGATTTTTTTTCTGTCAATCACAGTTGACACAAATTAATTATTAATTGTTTCATTGAATATTCGACCGAGAATTCAATCTCTCATATCGCGCCAGCGTGTATTTCATCATTAGCATTGCGATTATACCAACATTAATTAATTTTTTTTTTCACACACTATTTACGCAAATTGATTGTTATATCGTTATGGATTGGATCAAGATTTCTATCGGTGTACACAGATGACTCCAAGCTATCACGTGGTATCATAGTTGATAAGAAGAAGAAAATCAAGATTTGAATTCTTGATATCGCGCCAGCCATAAATTTAATCCTGGACGCTCGTTATACGAATACTGACTGATTGTTTGCGTCAAATTTGCTTACTAGAATCGATTGTTACTTGGTTCGTCATATATTGGACCAAGAATTCGATCCGGCATATCGCGCCAGACATGAATTCAATCCTTGATACCGTGATAGTACAGAAACTGATTAGTTTTTTGCGTCAATCACCATTTACGCGAATTGATTGATTTTTCCTTATATATTGCATCGAGAATGCAAACCCTCATATCGCGCCAGTCACATATTCAATCCTTGAAGTTACGTTTGAAAGAGAATTGATTGATATTTTTGTCAACCACAATTTACGCAACATTAATTGTATCTTTATACATTGGACCGAAAATTCAAACCCTCATATTTCGCCAGCCATATATTCAATCCTTGAAGTCGTGATTTTACGATAAACAATTGATTTTTTGTCAATCCACGCAAACCGATTTTTAATTGTTTCTTTATGTATTGGACAGAGAATTCAATCCTTCATATCGCGTTAAATGGTGTATTCAGTCTTTAACGTCGCGATTATACGGAATCTGATTGATTTTTCGTCTAACACTATTTACGCAAATTGGTTTTTGATTTTTTTGTTCTACATTTCACCGCGAATCCAATCCCTAAACTCCCGCGCCATTCGAATATGTAATTCTAGGCGTCGATCCACTATGAATGCACGATTTTCATGTTATGTTGATCTAGTATGTACCTCAAGTCATTAACATAAAGAGAATTCATGTTAATTTCAATTGAGGATCACATAGCACAAACTTCGGAGGTATCCCGTGCCAGTGCTGCATCTCTCGTGCCAACGTTAGATCTACCACTATAATTTTAGAGATCACCCGCGTTGTTGAAAAAAAAAGTTTAAAAAAACCAACACCAACGCTATACCTCTCTTGCCAACGTCGGAGATCTTTAAACGTTGGCGATCTTAACGTTGGTGATCTTAACATAGGCATTAGCGCTAGACCTATACCAAAACACAAGAGTAGTCGGATTTTTTCCTTCAGTCCAGCTATCTCGCATGCGTGCCGGAAATTGCACAGTCACTACTAAAGTAATGTACGTCAATACTTTGATCAAACATGGAAGTAACTGACGGTCTACGCGCTCGAATAATGAGGCTGGCTTACGTAAAAGTTCTGTTTTACTTCGTCACTTCTGGCGCCACATATTAAGTCAAATAAACCCTTACCTTAAATCCTTGATCACGCAAAGCTTGAACTGCTTCATTTAAAGGACTACTTTTTGGAAAATCTGTTTCTTCTACTTCAGTTTTTGCTGAAGCTTCTTTGTATGGTCCTATTAAACAGTATTGGTCTCCCATTTCCTCTGTAGATATATACGCTTTCGACCTTATAACCGTGTAAATGCCTCCAACTTGAAGTGATATTGTTATTGTATTTCATATTTATCAAATTTCGATTCAATTAAATCATTCATCATAAATATATCAAATTTTAAAAATTCGAATTTATTTTATTTATTTTATTCATATATCCACCCATATATTCCATGGATAAATCATTATGATATAATATTCTATGAGTATCATTAATACATAAGTCTTTTATTTATAATACTGCATCATAAAAAAATAAATAAGTGTCAAACGAGAACTAAAATCGTAAAAGACAAAAATTCCACGATTTTTTGATAACGGGTACACTCCGTTAAGATAGTCGAAGTGCCCCAGTTCCGGAACCCAAAAATTAAAGTTATCCCTGCATTCTACATGAAAAAACATCAAATTCACCGAGATCCCAACCTTTCTAGATCTCTCTAGCGACCCTGTAAGAACAAAAAACGATGTTTACCTTTGAAAATGATTTTCTTTTGATCTAGAAATGCAATAGAAATTGCATATTCTATTTTAATTTTTCATAGTTTTACTGTGATTTTTGTTAAGATAGCCCGACTACAGGACCTTACCTAAAAAAATATTAATATGTTTAAATCGTTCGATATTGTTTTATAAGGTGACTTCAGGGCTAGATTTTTTTTAAGAGGTAAGAGGCGCTAATAGGTTTTGACTGGAGTTATATAGAGTATACATAATATAGTAATATAACCAGTGTCGTGGATAACTGTCGGTTGACGTAAAAAGTCGGAGAGAATTATAAAATATTTATGTTGCAACGTATTTTATTTGTAATTATATAAAAGTATATTAATAAGAGTCTGAAGTTGATACTTTTGGTGCAATTGATATTTTTGATGCTTATATGCAATATATAGGAGCAATAAATCTACTAAAATATATACAACTGTATCACAATGCGTAAGAGAGAATACTTATACTGTTGTTTTGTGTTTGTGTTACTGGTTTTTATAAGTGATTTACATCACTTATAAAAATGTAAATGGACGAATGAGAGGTATGAAACAGTTAATCTCGAATGTAGTATTTATAACGTATATATTTAATGATAAATTATAATTTATTGAACAAATTCTAGATCTGGAGAAGGTAATAAAACAATGATCGGAACGTCATCTTGTTAACAAAGATATTTTTTGACTCGTATGCCGCATTTTATAATTTTATTGATGATGAAAGTATTATACGGGATTTATATGTATTTTTTCCCATAGAATAAAATGACGCTGTTAATTTTATCATAAGATATACTTCTAACCGATAGAGGCGAAACACTGTTAAAAAACCGCATTTTTTTAAATTCGCCAATACACTGCAGGTAAAATAGAGCTGTTAAAACATATGGTTGTTAAATAAATATGATTGATAAATAAATCTGGTTATTAAATGAAATGCGACATGGGCTTCGGCTATGTGTGAGCCAGCTACGACTACCTCTGCCTGTCTGTCTGTTTCTTTCTCTTTCTCTCTCTCTCTCTCTCTCTCTCTCTCTCTCTTCCGCTCGCTCTACCACGAATTTTTGCTGAGCCGGGGCCGAAGTCGAGTATATGGTTGATTGCTTGGTAATTTCTTTTAGGTTGTATGCCTACTGCGGGCCAAGGCTGCTTCCTACCAGCGAGGATCTTCAACGGCACGAACGGCGGCAGCGAGTGCGAGCTAGATAGAATGAGAGAGAGAGCAGAAGTCACAGTCAATAGGACGTGCACGATTTTCGGCGTAACTCCTTATCGTCGCTTTCCTCAAAATGGTCAAGTATCTCTCTGACGACTGATGAGTTTCGCGTGCGATCCACGCGAAACTTATAGAGTAATTGTAAGCGCGTTCTTATTCGCACGATGTAGCATTTGGTATTTCTTTATTTGCCACTTTCCATAATTAAGTATCATTTGTCTTTTGCAATTAGGATGATTTTGGTGTGTTCATTCGCACGGAATTCGACTTGCGACAGGATTTCCTGGATGCGCATAAGTCGCATTCGCCATTTGGAGGCACTAAAGAATATTTGTTCAAACGAAGTGTAATATGAATTCAGTTTGTAAAATAAGTTAATAAGCCGAGTGCGGCGCTCAAGGGTGCGTTATATACCCTCGAGTGCCGTCGTAAACGTCGTGCTTGTACGTCAGAGTAGTAGGGAGCACATGCAATCGCGTGAAAGGATCTAAAGTTTTCCAGGCAATGAGCTGCCGTTGTGATTTGTGAGGTCATTGGTACAACAGTGTGGTGCAAGCCGATGCAATATATGACGTATCCAATGGAGATGTGAAAGAACTTAGGTCCGTCGTGTAGCCGCACGTAACACGTCCGAGGCTGCGGGATTGGCGTCCACTACGATCGAACAAGCCACAAAGAAATCACCGTCGTAAAAGGCAAATCAAGAAACAAACAATATTTAAAAAAAATTCCTTTTTCTATATCTTGCTGATCTTTTTACAAAAATTTGAAGTGGTGACCCAAGAGTTTGATTTTATTGGTTTTAAACCCTTGTGTCGTCGCGTATTTAAAGTAAGCAAAGTGAACAAACAGCGGTAAACGACGTTGCAACATTTTATTTGGAATAGAACAACCAGTGGTAGAGCTGAGTCCCTCGCTAGTTCTTCCATGAGTCATCTTTAGAAACTAAACTAGAGACGAAATTGTTATGATAGTAGCTGTATTTATTTTGGTGTATCAATTGTCGCATGCATTCAAATGCAGATGAAATAACTTTGTGTTGATTCATAGTGCAGTTGCTTCATTGTCGTAATCACCGCTTCAATTGCAGAATAATATGACCAAGTCGACTCAAGAGTAAGCAATTCGCAAGGTAATTAACATAGTGACACAAAAGTTCCTAATTAAAAATTGCAGTTGCTTACTATGATAGTACTTACTAAGTAGTAAAGCAGAGATTCCTAATCTAAAAATGCTTTCTCTCTCCAATAAAAAAAAAGCCAAGCGAAAAGTTTTACTTTTCGCATGATGCAATCCTTTCACTATTTGACATCGACTATGCACTTTATCGCAATTAGCTTGAAAAAAATCATGCCGTAAAACTCCAGAGCGATATAGGCTCATTGATATACACTTTAGTAATTATTACGGTGGAAATATGGGGCGTGATAGGTAGATTTTATATATTTTTATTCTTTTAATTCATGTATAAATGGCTATAGATTTGAGGAATTTATTTTTTCGTAAATTTCTTGAAAAGCATATCCTAGGGGCATATCAGAAAGGCGAATGTATATTGCAATATACTTCTGCACTCAATTCGGCCGAGATATGAGGTGAGATAGGCGGATTTTCGATATTATTATTCTCTGAACCAATGCGTAAGTGGATATAGATTTGCGAAAATTTATTTTTGTGTTAATTCCTTGAAAAGGATCTCATAGGGGAATCACAGAAAGACGTAGATACATTTAAATATACTTTAGCACTCAATTTGGATGAGATATGGGGTGTGATAGGCGGTTTTTTTATATTTTCATTCTGTGAAACCACGTATAAATGTGTATAGATTTGCGGCAATTAATTTTTTTGTAGATTCATTGAAAAGGATTTTCCAGGGGTATCTCAGAAAGGCACAGGCACTTTAATATATACTTTAGCACTTTTCTCGGCCGAAATATGGGGCGTGATAAGTAAGTTTTTCAAGGATTTTATCAGAATATTGGCGGCCACGGACTGACTTTATTTAGGAGGCAGTTAAGAACTTATCATTGGTGCAGAAAGTCATGTTTCGACATGTGGAACTTAACCTTTAAATCTACGGATGGGTCATTTTTTCGTCAAATCCAAAGAGCTCGTCGCCCAACCGGCCCAACTCGACTAACACTTTTATTGTACAAAAAAATGTGTAGGCAGTATAACGAAGGCTCAAAAATCATTGTTATACTATAAATGAATGTGTATGTTAGTACAATTAAGCAAAGGGTAAATTTACTTTATTATTATTGCTGTGTTAGTATTGTTAAGTCTTGACCCGATGGTCAGACTTGTATTTATTTATTCTCACGCGTATGATCGATCTATACGATTCTATTCTCTATCTTATTACTTCATTTGATTAATTGTGGCAGGAACTTACCTGCTTTATTCCTTTTGTAAATTCGCTACTAGCTGCTATTCAGCGCTGCTCTGCATACTCAGCTTGGCTCTGCTTGGCTCTTCAATGGAGTTGACGAGGTCGGAAATAAGTATACGCGAACACTCGATTTCGGATAATTGAAATAGTGATTTATTTATTTAGGAATAACAATCAGTCACAAGATTAAATCTGTATAAATCCAACATAAATATAGGTTCAATATAATGACAAATTCAAAGTAAAAATGTAGATTCGATAGAATTATAAATTCAGCAATAATATATATGAATTCAGTAATAATAATGGAAAAGCTAAAGACCGTATATAAGCTCAGCAATTAGCTATTCAGCTATCGCGCGTCGTGAACCAACTACCGAAAAATCTAGGTGTCGTCAAGCTCCTTAATTTTTCGGCCTAACTAAATTTCGCTGAGTTCGATCAATTGAAAAATCGTGAACTCGTTAACGAACAGAAAAATAATTACGTCTCAGGACGTAACATTATACATAATATATCTTTATGATTATGTATACTTATATAATATATTATATAGGCTGCAACAGTAAGATTTCGTGAGAATATTGTGAAATATAAGATTCTTTTTATGGTTCCTCAATAATTCTGAAGCTTTAGCACGACTGAGTTGTTTGAATGCTGTTTTTCATACGCTGAGCTATATGGTCAGGATCAACTATGTTTCCATCCGCTAATTACTTTACATTGGATAGGCTCGCCTTAGTGTATGGGATGGCCAGCATACTTCGTATGGGTAGTATTGGAGATTCTGTCGTGTGCATGGAACGCTACGGCTCGTTACGACGCTGATCTACGGTGATCGTGTGTATGGTGACCGATTTGGAATTTCCATAAGGCCAATAGAACTGTAAAAAGTATTACCGTAGTCATACCGGTATACATAAAATTAGATTTCATATTATATTAAAACGAATCATATTAAAGCTCTTGAAAAAAAAATACGACGCTGTCAACCCCGTTCAAGAATATTCAAATACAAAATATTTAGAGCCCATCAATAAATTCTCTGAAAATAGGTAAGTGACGGTGCTCAATATAGAAAAAAGGCCTAAATATTTATTTTGTTGGGACAAAATTAATTTCTATGGCGACAAATTACGCGCCGCGATCACGTGGTCTCACTACAGAGAAGTTTGGGGGGACTTCGTGATGCTCTCTCTCTCTCTCTCTCTCTCTCTCTCTCTCTCTCTCTCTCTCTCTCTCTCTCTCTCTCTCTCTCTCTCTCTCTCTTGTCAATCATATGTGTGTCGATGATAGCACGTGTGTGCGTGCGTCCTCGCACTAATACTGCTCTCGCTTGGAGTTAGGAGGTAGCAATTTTCCTCGTAACAACATTATAGCGTGTGTCAATTACCCGCACCGATTATTCGAATTTATTCATATACAAAGTCATTTAATGATCGGCAATATTGAAAAAGTTCTAAAAATAGTCATGCTAATGGACAGTATACCTGTACCACTCGTGCGGAGCTAGGGGGAGCATATAAACCATGCAGTGAATTGCCGAATTCAAGAGTTATATTTGTTTACTATGATCATTTATTTCTTTCATTCTGAAACACATATTCTGATCATCTAGCAGAAAAATACTTGACAAGAATGTAAAACGATAAAACTGGAAAAAACTATATAAAAATAAATAAATAACTTTCTCTGACTACTTTTAGAATTTTGAAATATTGCCGATCATTGGATGACTTTGGAAATCAATAAATTTAAATAATCGGTACGGATGATTGACACATGTCAAAACATAGTATATGAATAACTCTTTAATTTGGCAGTCTATTGCATTATTTTCATCCTCCCCGCCGCTCCACTCGGTCGGTACAGGTATATTGTCCATCAAAGTGACTATTTTTAGAACTTCTGAAATATTGCTGATCATTCAATAACTTTGGATATGAACAAATTCGAAAAATCGGTGCGATCAATTTACGCACGTGAAAACATAGTATATCAATCATTCTTTATTTTGGCGGTTTAATTCATGGTTTACATCCTCCTCCTCGCTCCGCTTGAATTGTACTGGTACACTGTTCATTAACGTGACTATTTTTCACAATATCTACAAATTTGGGTATTATGAAACAACTATTAAAATCATCAAAAGCAAATAATTGACGGGGTTAATTTACACACGCCATAACATAAGATATAAAAACCTTTTGATTTCGTATCCCAATTGAAATTATCATCTTAAAAACTCCACTGAGGTTATTATTCTAGAAATACCACTGGGATATTATCCTAGATACCACATTGGGGTTATTATCCTAGTAACCCCAGTGGGGGTATTATTGAGTTGTCCCAACAAAATCAATTTCTATGGCGACAAATTACATTCGATTATCATATGCTAGTGAATACTATGTGATATATTTAAAGTCGATGCTGCTCCAAAAAAATTAATATTTAGGCCTTTTATCTATATTGAGCGCCGTATTTTTTACGTATTTTCAGGAATTTTTGATAGGCTGTAATTTTTTAGCATTTATATATTTTTAAATGGGGTTGACGGCGTCATAATTGTCTTATCAGAAGCTTCAATTTGATTACCCACACGTCTAATTTGAGTACATAGAATCAGAGATATAGTGCCTAAAAGTTGAAAGTTTTTTCAAGATTTGAAATATTTTAATTTGAAAACAAAACAAAAAACTAAGGATCGCAAAAATTTGAGAGCGTACTGTCCTCAATTAGAGCTATCGAAAAAATGAAAATTAAAAATTTTTTTGAATGTTTAAAATCAGACAAGTGGTAAAGCAAATTGAAGCTCTTGAAAAGACAATTGGAACGCTGCTAACCCCGTTCCAAAATATTAAAAATTACCAATGCTATGGGATTTTGATGATGGCCATCAAATTGACCCCAACAACGGACAAATAACATAACGGACGACTTGTAAATAACTTTTTTGGTGCCAGATAATTATGCGCAATATTTACCTCAAGTGTTAAAGAGTAGACGAATCTAATGATGCCCCGCACGTCAAAAAATATTAAAAACTGGCGGAGCTATGAGCTTTGAAAAACTAGAAACAATGGATGGATTTTCAGACTTTGAGAAAATATATATCAGTATATACATATATACCTATTATAAAATCAAATCCTCATAGCCGCTACCACCGCTGTGTTGCATCGATTTCTCAAAAAATGGCCAACATTGCTAGAATAATTCCCCCACTGATGTTACTAGGATAATAACCCCAATATGGTATCTAGGATAATAACCCCAGTAGGATTTCTAGGATAATAACCCCAGTGGAGTTTCTAAGATGATAATTTTAATTGGAATACTAGGAGGATTAATCCAATATGTATAGGTTGATAAAATAAATACTTATAAATTGCTACAATCAATATCAGATGATATATCTACTACGAAAATGTAAACCGTACAGTGAACAAACGAAATCAAAAGGTTTTTATATATTATGTTATAGTGTGTGTAAATTAACCCCGTCAATTATTTGCTTTTGATAATTTTAATAGTCGTTTTGTAATAGCCAAATTTGTAGATATTGTGAAGAATAGTCACGTTAATCAACAGTGTACCTGTACAATTCAAGCGGAGCAAGGACGAGGATGTAAACCATGAAGTGGACCGCCGAAATAAAGAATTATTGATATACTAAGTTATAGCGTGTGTCAATTACCTGCACCGATTATTCAAAGGACCCGGCCGGGTAAGCATGTCAAAAATGCCCTCGAAGGAATCGTAATTCTGGTCTGAGGGATCTTTCCGTTATCGAAAGTTATGACCTCAGCTAAATTTTCAGACCCCTAAACCAACACGGGGCACGGTGGGGCGTCATTTCGTCCAAAACGGTTTTTTTATCGATATCTCGGTCAATTTTTCAGCTACAAAAATTTTTTTTTTTCACTTCGTAGGGTTTTTCAAGCCCTAAAAAACTATCTGGTGTGAACAAATTTGAAATTGGCGCCATTTTTTGCGCATACCTGCAATTCTAAAATTTTTTTTTTCAATTCCTTTTATCAAAAGCTACATCCCGGATTTTTTTTCAGATTTTTTCAAGTGGTGGTACAAGATCAAAAAAATTAAAAACCATTTCTTTTATTATTTTGAGATTCTACGAGGTCATGAAAGTTCTAAAAATATTCTCTAGGCTATCTTTAAACAAGTATTAGTCTTCTCAAACTCTCCTTTATCTGGTTAACCATATAAATTTGTTAAAACGTCTAAAAATTATGATTTCTAGGGATTTTTTCCGATTATACAAGCCCGCGACTGGAATACTGATTCCATTCTGATAGGTCTTATCATACTTTTAATTCAAACTCCTTTCAGATTTTAAAGATCCTTTACGATATGATTTCTTCATGTATTTACCCTTATTTACAAAAACGAACTTCAAGTTTATTATTTGAAAGCAACAAAAGGTATTTCAAAATTTCAAGTAAAATCTAGATATGCCGAAAAAAAAACATTTACAACTGTTTGGTGCATTACCGTCTAAATACAGACGGTTGTGAAGGAATCCTGAGACATTATTATCAGTGCGCTAATGGAAATCGCACAATTGGTCGTTGCGCTCATGTTGCTGCTGTTATGTACTATTTATCGCGAGGAAGATATATTGCACGAATAGTTAGGCCTGCTAAAATTTTAAGTTCCATTTTTACTATTGAAAAGTTTGTACCAGTCATTAATGATGATAGTGATGAAGATAAATAGAATCGAAAAGTATTGACATTTGATTTTTGTATGCATTACACAGACCCACAAAATGAAAAAAGTGGTCTGATCAATTTACAAAACCGGTCTATTCTTACGTATTTTTCTACGCTGAATTCGAATCTGGAGTCAGATTAGGAGGTCGCGCAGCGATTTTCCGAGAAAAACGCAAAAACATGATTTTTCATGGGGTTTTTATGGTTTTTTTCAGATTGAAAAAAGAGCTATAGAAGATAATGTTAATTTGGCTCCAAATTCGAATTCGACGGTTCAAAATACATGGAAAATCATATTTTGTCTAATTATTTGCTCAAGTATTTGACCCTTACAGTGTTCCGTAAACTGTAGCAGTTGATCCTCATAAATCCAAAAAGGTAATTTT
>JAWWMK010033859.1:0-13250 GCA_035047105.1 Galeopsomyia nigrocyanea
ATACTCCTTTTACACTAAAACTTCTTTTTCTATCTGATTATCAAACAAATCAGTTTGGAATACCTTTATTTCTGTTTATACAAGTCTATATGGGATTAAAAAATTATTTCCCATATTAGGATTTGGTTTTCTATATTCTAGAATAGATAAAGAATATATTTCTGCAATTAAAAAAAATCGATTTTTCCGTCGAATTGCACTAGAAAGCTACCTTAATACATTATTTTACCATTCTACGCTATTATAAAATTACAAGCATACAAAAGCTTCCTGAATGCTCGTAGTAAAGGCCAGGTCCACCTATTAGCGTTGGCATACTTGTTTTCACCCTTTTAGTATCCAAATAGGAGGAGTATTTTGACTAAGATCGGGGGAGGGGGAGGGACACTCTTACCATTTTTTTCAAAGGTCGATAAAATAAGAACTGCTAAAATAATCTTTTTGAAAGCTTCGAAATGTTTTATTCAAGATTTCGGAAATCATTCGTTTTTTTTTCAAATATCAAAATTATAAAAGCGGGAGTCTGAAAAAGATTGTAATGTTATGTAGTAAATATTTACTTTTCTGATTTAATAGATGCGCGAACTAGTTGATAACAAGACGTGATGTTATTTGAAGCGCGTTTTGTAGTTATTGAAATAAATATTGCCTCGGTTATACATAACGTATCGATTTTATTTATCGCTGATCGTTACAAAACTTTAGGAAGATGTCGATTGTACAATCTCTATCACATTTATCCTCCGTGCGAATGAATTGGCAGTATTTTCTTAAAATACATCACCTTCCGACAATTTATCGTAAATCAATTCAGCTGTTTCAGCTGGATCGCGCGGTACGCGATTTATATGTTCTAATACATTATAAGTTTTCAGTTTGAGACCTATGTAACCGCCATATCCTTTTCTATATTTATAGTACATGCCAGCACCGCTCATTGGCGATGGCACACTTGTTATTACTTCTTGAGTATCGAAATATGGAATAGTTGTTTGACCGAGGTCATTCAAAAAGCTACTCGTGCCCATCCTAATGGTTGTGTTTGTTGCAAGGTGCGTTGATTTTTCTCTTGGGTCTGGTATTTCCGCATCTTCAACATTGATTTCCCTGCACATGGTGAAATAAAATATTTTATCACATTAATACTTACTTTAATTCATACAAAGTTTTCTTTAAGTTATAAATCTTTTTTGTGTTCTACCGTAAAATAATTTTATATTATATAGGTCTGCGCAATTATTATTATTAAATCAAAATCATTCGTTATTGAAATATTATCGTTCATCATCGAGATTTAGATTTGAAATTAATCAACGTGAAAACCAAGATACTTTTTACGCAGATATTAGCCACAGATGTTACATTGTGTAAATACCAAGTTTACGTTGAGTTTGTTAAAAAATTGCATATTGCACTCGAGCAAAAAGATTAACTGTGTGCTCTGGTTGTATGTGTTATATTTTTTCCTCGGGTAAATAATATATTATGTTCCACTTCTATATCAATCATATCGTCGTCGCATATGCAATCGCATAATTTTCAATCCATAACATTTTAAAAAAAATTATTGTATTTGTTATTTAATTGTATATGTTGTTGCCTTACCCAGTATTAGGCTGTGGAAGAGAATATTCCGAAAAAGAGTATTCATATTTTATTCTGCCGGTAGCATAATCAAAATGATGACCAGTAACTGCTAGACGTACTGAATTACTGGCGACGAATCTTATACCGGTTATAACACGGTTTGGAGGCAAATTTATGTCGTGCGTTTCAAAATTTCGAAATTCGTATCGGAACCATAGGGTATTATTCCAAAACTCTGAAAAACATTTCATTTTTTGTTTTAATTCTAAATTTTGTTATGAATAATTATAACTATTTTAAAATTTTCAAAATGAACAAGGATAATGAATGCTTTTTTCAATGAATTGAATATTACCATCAACACTTTCATTCAAAACTTTCCATTTTAGAGAATTTTTGTCAATTTCTCCATTGGCAAGTAATCTTCCTTGTTGTATCTCGGGATAGAAAATCTGTTTTTTGGTAATAGATGCAAGACGAACATTGTCGAATTTTTTTATCCGTACACCTGTAACAACACTGTAGAAAAGGGTTTTAAAGACTATTATACATAATAAAATTTTTTATAAAAAGTATGAAATGCCCAATAAAACCATTATTTTAAGTAAACATAATTTCTAACCCTAATAATTAATTGATATGCTATGAGCGGAATACGGATTTTTTGTGCTTGTATTTCGTATATGAGCGATTCCGTAAAAAAGGTTAATAATTCGGCACCGTTTCGGAACGTTTTCAGTTTATTCGCTTATGGCCAAGTCGATTTGCCTTTTTTTGTTATTGTCAGAGAAGCCGCCTTTGACTCATCATGAATTAAATAAAGTAAAATACCCAAATCATCTGTGTAATATGATTCTGATGTAGTCAAGTGAATGGAAAATTGGTTTATGAAGCATACTTATTAATGCCGAGATGAAAGTCGCAAAACGAAGTAATATTTCCTTTCAATATTTTACAATTTCATAATATTAATATTTACAATTTAGAATACTTTCATTGATTAGCCATCAATTATAATTATTATTTTTCACTTATTAAAACCAACGTTCATAATTTAATATTTGTATTATTTACTTACTGATTTTCGTCAGCTAGTATTTGACCCGTGAAAATGTACGGTGTATCGGAATGATCAATAGCATTGCACGAACAAAGATTGCATTCAGGATATAGTTTTTCAGGCTTTCTCCACTGCTGCAGTTGTGAGGACATCGATGAAGGCAGATTCTTGGCCCCAAAGATTTTTGTTTGGTGACCAGTTCTTAACTCTAAACGTACAAATTGACGTCGCTCTTCGAATTGCTGCAAGTGTGAAAATGGAAATGTTTATAAAATAATTAGATTTTTCATTTTTTCCTTATATTATTAGTAATATACCATTCCTTAATTTAAAAATAAAAAATTAGAAAAATTTTATCTATTTGGCAAAAATCTCTTATGAAAATGACAAAAAAAATTCCTGCTTTTTTCTGGCACTCGAACCTCATATAAATTTCAAGAATCATGGCAAGATAATATTTAGAAAAATATTTTTACTAACAAAAGAAGCTATCTAAAAACGGGTTCCAATTCATCAAATCAATGCCTGGAGTATTCAATAAGGGAAAAACTAGAGAATATTGTGATTCAAATTTATATAAAATATAAAGACAAGACTTGAAATATATCTCGTTTTTCTGTATAGATATCATGGAATGAATATCTTGATGCTTAAACATCTCAAAGCTAGAAAGCTTTTAAATAAATCAATAAAAAAATTTTTTGAATTTCGCTTCAAAAAATAGTTTTTTTGTTAATTTAATTTGAGAAAGTTTATTTTAACATCACAAATCATAATACGTTTACACGGAAATAAAAACTTATCAAAATGTGGTGTCGAAACTTACCGTATGATAAATTGTGTAACTATAATCTTCGTTAGGTTCAATATCCTTACAGTCATATAATCTCTCGTGCTCACCAAAAGGACGTAAATTAAGTTCACGATTATATACAGCATAACTGCGACGTATAGGATAGAGAGGCATCGAATCTTCATCCTTTATTTTTTCTTCTACAACATAAATTTTTTTATATTCATCGCTTTTATTTATTTGAATATATTAAAAAGTGGAAATACAAAAATACTTTACCAAGGGTGCTGCTCCATGCTGGATATCTTGCATTGTTTATATCGCAAGATGAGTTACAAAAATAAGCATTCCCATCCAAATAAAACTTCGGTACTATTTGTTTTCTAAACACTCGATTCATCGTAACAAATGTAACATCTAAAATTAAGGATGTGCCATGCATGATAGGGTTATCTCGAGAATAAGGTATTTTTAATTTAAAAAAAATTTAACATACTTTCCACGTGTAAACTGGGATCACATCGCCAAACATCTCGAGGGGCAATTTCGATGCTGCTTTTGAAATCGATCAATGTGTGGTTCATGAGTTGTTCCAATTTTTTAATTGTACCGCTTAATGTTACTGAATTAGTGACTATGAAAAAAATTACATCATTAAATCTTTAATATTATTTATTACTTTTGAGGTAAAATTATTGGTTTTCCCGGGCTATTTAAATTGGAATAGTTCTCTTCATAATTTTATTTAATCTAGTGAAAGAGTTCCCATCGCTTGATCACAGAATCAAATACGCTGCCAGCTGCTCTGGCGGAATGCTTCCTCGGAGGTAGCAGATATTTTTCGTTTATTTATTTTTAAGTAATAAGAATCTCTCGGGCAAAATGATTAGAAAAAACGGGCATCTTTTTTCCGCACATGTTGTATATTGCTTTTTGACGATTAATAGTGTTTTTTGATATAACGACCACTAATTGCATTTTTATGCACGTTCGATTTTCCGAACGTGCGGAAAGTTACACTATGCTCATGGTGTTTAGAAAAATTTCTTTATTGAAAGCAATCTTCAGATTTTTTTTGAAGTAATTTTATTTTTTATTCTGTGAAAGGTTAACAAAAAAACATAAAGAAAATTTTGCTAGAAAATGAAGAAGGCTATTCTATTGGGGAATTATCTAATTGCTTCATTGGAGAGGAAGTTTTGTTTTCTCTTTTTTTCAAATTTTCCGTTTTTTCGCTACAATTTTTTTTGTTTTTGATATTTCACGTTTCGCAATTGGTTTTTTTAAAGAGCTAAACTTTCTGCGTGTCATCATTGAAGAATTTTACCATATATTTTGCAGCAGAAATTATGGGAAGCCTACAAAGACGTTTTTTTATGGAATCCGTATGTGTGTATGTGTGTGACTTTATTGTCAACTGGTATGGTTTTCCTACTTGATGGATTCCTATCAATCTTTTTCCATATATCGGAAAATCCGTCAAGGTAGGTGGGAAAATAATTTTCAAGTAGATCTAACGAATAGAAAAAATTGTATAGCTACTTTTTCAAAAATTAAAAATATAGGTATTTTTTAAGGGTTTTTAAGTGTAATAACTTTGGAACTGTTGTATCTTTGGATGTATAATGAATTTCTTAACGTGTGAGAGCTCATTTTAAAGCTTATAAAAGCAGCTTTAAAATGAGCTGTTGCGCGCAAAATTTGGTCACAGGTAGCCTGAGTTATTTCACTTCAAAACAACCCATATTTTTATGTGTGAGGTATGTGAATCATTGTCATGCGCATATGCTGTAAATTAATTTGTTTTGAATTCCTTAACGCTTAAGAGCTAATCATTTTGCCCGAGAGATTCTTATTACTTAAAAAATAAACAAACAAAAAATATCTGCTATCTCCAAGAAAGCATTCCGCCAGAGCAGCTGGCAGCGTTTTTATTTTATTCTAGTCAATCTACAAAAAAACATTAAAAAATTTCATACCTGAAATATATTTTAGCAATGTGCAATTCTGACTAGATATTAGCAAATTCATCGTGCAAAAACTCATTTTGAGGCTACTCACATAAGGTTTAAAATGAGCTCTCAAGAGTTAAGGAATTCGAAAATAAAATATTAAAACAAGAATGAAAAACTAATGACTTCCCATCTATCCTTTATTATTTCATAATACAACAGTTTCGGCTGTTTAAAGAGACTATAAGTCCTCCACAGCCCTCTTCAGGCAAAATGATGGCATACGCAATTGCTTTAGGCGTTGTTCAGGCGTTGTTCAGGCAAAATGATGGCATACGCAATGCGTTAGGCGTTGTTCAGGCGTTGTTCAGGCAAAATGATGGCATACGCAATGCGTTAGGCGTTGTTTACGTATGCCATCATTTTGCCTGAAGAGGGCTGTGGAGGACTTATAGTCTCTTTAAACAGCCGAAACTGTTGCATTATGAAATAATAAAGGATAGATGGGAAGTCATTAGTTTTCCATTCTTGTTTTAATTATTTATTCCACCATCGTTAACTTCATTAGATAATCGAAAATAAAATAAATTTACAGCATTTTGCGCATGACAATGATTCACATACCTCACACCTAAAAAGGTGGGTTGTTTTGAAGTGAAATAACTCAGGCTACCTATGATCAAATTTTGCGTGCAACAGCTCATTTTAAAGTTACTTTTATAAGCTTTAAAATGAGCCCTCACACGTTAAGAAATCCATTATACATACAAAGTTACAACAGTACATACACCTGAAAACCCTTAAAAATACCTATATTTTTTAATTTTTGAAAAATAGCTATAAACTTTGTTCTATTCGATAAATCTACTTGAAAATTATTTTCCCACCTACCTAGACGAATTTCACAATATATGAAAAAAGATTCATAGAAATCCATCAAATAGAAAAGACATACCAGCTGACAATAAAGTCACACACATACAGACATACGGATTCCATAAAAAAACGACTTTTTAGGCTTCCCATAATTTCTGCTGCAAAATATATGGTAAAACTCTTCAATGATGACACGCAGAAAGTTTAACTCTTTCAAAAAAACCAATTCCGAAACGTGAAATATCAAAAACAAAAAAATTACAGCAAAAAAACGGAAAATTTGAAGAAAAAAAAACGAAAACAAAGCTTCCTCTCCAAGGAAGCAATTGAGATTTTAACAGATTTAAGCAAATTTTCAAAATGATTACTTTCTACATAAAAATTATATTACGTTCTTTCATAAATATTCCTTCAATAATTAAAATAATTTTAATGTATTAAAATAATTATCTTCGAAAGAAACTTTATGCAAAACCTATTTACTTCAAATTGAATTATTTTCTTTCAAATACAATTCTACAAAACCTCTTCATTCAATACCCGAAAGCATCACCTCATTTATGCATTTCCAGACAATTTATAAGGACAACAAATTCTGTATACACAGAAAAAACAGTGATTCTTATATAACAAATTTAACTCACCATTGCTGGCCAAATTATACTCATTCAAAAATTCTTCAGAAAAATGAATTGTTAAATAACCTTTCAAGTAAGCAATGGAAACTTTAGTTAATAGATTCTGTAATCCTTGTTGAAAAGATTGCAGTTCATCTTGATTGGAACATGTTGTAAAAATATTTTGCTGAAAAAAGTCAAATCAACATGAAAACAAAATTGAGAGAGTAAATCGACGTGGTTGATCAGTAAACTACAACACAAAGTGCTTCAATTAAAAATGGAAGTAGAATGTTCATTTTATCAGATCTTGTCATTTTCTTTGAAACCATAACGTTTCAATTTTACAATTGTACTTTTAAATGGAAACTATTTTTCTTTCTTTCTTTGACTCTTACCTGCATAAGATCATACGTAAGTTTGACCATATTATTTCCTTCTCTTCTGCCGATTACGTCAAGGTAAAGTTCATCGATCAATTTGTATATTGAATTACTGCCTATGCCGATATTATCTGTCGCGGTTTTTATTAATTTTTCTTTATCAAACGCTGTAAAAGCGGTACCCATTATTTTAGCCTTTTTGTATAATGAGACTTCTTTGTACAGATGATCCAGTTTTTCAATCTGTTTTGATACTTTTAAAACCAAATTGTCTAGACTAGGTTTGATTCTTATTTCGCCGACCATTGTTTTAATTTCTTCACTTAAACCAATTTGTTGTCTAGCAAGATGAGTTAGCTCAATACCATTCAAAAAATTAATTTGTTTCTGTTGTTCGACAGGCTTTGCCAATTGGTCTTTAACTTTTTCTTCTATAAATGAATATATTGTTAGAATACCACTGATCGCACTGAGAATCATCAAAGAAATGGGTTCCGAGCTGCTTATTTGTACTTGATTAAAAAATAAGTAAAGAATTGTACATGACATCCAAATTGAACTCTTCATTGTTGCTTGTAAGATTGTGGAAACACTGCTAGATTCACACAATTATGCAAATGTAATCTACGATAAAGTGTAAAAGAAATACTGTCAGTTAGTAATTGATATTGAAAATATTGTAAGTAATTTTAATGGAAAGTAGTAGTATTGATTTAAAAATTTTATATAAAAAATTAATAGTAAATCGCTGCGCCTAACTTGTCTTCCTATTGTCCTGAGTTACTTTTTATAGGACTCAAATATAAGACGACGTTCTAATGAAAATTGTTTTTAAGCTCATCAACTTAGACAATGTTTTTTCACTAATTTTTTATTACAATTACGGTTTATAATGGTTTAAGGAGACCAACCGAGGCTGAATTTAAGAAATTGAACATTTATTTATTACTGTGTGCCAATCGTTGTAATGTAGTTATTGTTATGACATTTTTTTATCATAAAGTTTTAGAAATGAGCCTCGTTTTTTTTATTCTTATTAGTTTGCAAATTTCATTAGAAAAAATTTTCAAATAAAGTTGAAAGTCGTTTTGAAATGGTACTTCGTTCTATATTTTTACATTTTTTTATGATCTAATTTTATGTTTATAATTCACTATATTCAATATTTCATCATGATCTTGAAACGATTGTAATGAAGCAAAAATATATTTTTAAAAAATGTTGACTTACCGTATTTTTTCTAAATCTTCTTCTTTCCATGAATAGAATAGTGTGAACTAAACGTTATTAATGTTCAATCAATTTATATACTCTTTTTCTATTTACATAGTCATCTTATCTCTTATTCAAGTTTTACCATTTCAATACTCTATGTGTTAATTAGATGACGTTTTTTGCTCCACATGTGTCTCGCTTTTATCGCCGTGTAAAAATTATGGGTGCTTCTAACATTACCGCTAACATTCCTTAAAGTTTCAGTATTAAAAACCACTGCAAGCTTGTCATTATTAAATTCCCTGAGTAAAATTTTCATTTCAAAACGTAACAATTAATATAATTTTTGGTATAGCAATAATTTTTCGCGCTTTTTTATTGGTTTCCCTTGATCACATTGTTATTTACATGACCCCTAAGGACATCACGTAGAATTGTTAAATGCCATCTTTGAATCTCTCTAATTGATTGCAAATAATAAATAATCTACATCCATTTTATTTACAATTTTTTTCAAGGTTAATTAAATGTAATTTTCAAGCTTTATCTGTATTATTTGCGAAATTTGATAAATGAAATATACTACAAAAATATAAAATTGTTTAAATTAATATTTTCTTTTATTTGCTATTTTCTGTTTTAATTCTTGTAATATTATTCCCATTGCAATATTAACTTTTATGTTCGATTAACAAATACAAAAAAGTTGACTTGAAAAATTAATCCATTAATAACAAGCCAAATCTATGCTAGATAGCCCTAAACTAACTATGCCATCCATAGCGTAGTTAAAAAAAATTACCCGTGTTTTTTTCTTTTTCCATTTCCAATTGTTTTGGGGTAAACATTATGCCCACGTATCTCTAGATTTCCTGGAATTGGGTAGTATAGCACTTGAGATGAAAGGCTACATACTTTATATCTATATACAAAAATATTTTTCCAAGATGGACGACCGAGTGACTGACATGAAAATTAAAGGTTCCGTGGATTTCACCATATAGTATGTACATGAATTTAAAAGACATGGATTTTCTAGTATCAATCGTTTTTAATCAAATACTACACCTTAAATTTTTTATGTAAAAGGGTAGACTCCTATAGATAGAGAAAAATTGATGTAACTTTCAGGAATGTTTTATGAAAAACTATAAGGTGTTTTATTTGAAATTTTTACAGTGGTTGGTAATACAAGAAACATTTTTTTATATGATTCTTTTGATTAATTAATTCGTAATAAATTATTGAAAAAGAATACTTTTATTTTTATCGTGTGAGCTGCGTAAAAGTTCACAAGCGCTATAGCTTTGTGAGATATACGAATTAAATTCTTCTGTTATTGCAACATCTTTACCTCGTGGATGAACTTAATTTAAAAGTTTTAAAAAATTGTTCAACCAAATGGCAGACTTTTAGAAAAAAAATTTAATTCTCATGCTGGAGATTTTCTCCATTACGAGTTAGCTTGCTAGCATAATTCAAACATTCAATTTTCATTTTACTAACGTTCAAAACTGTGATGCGTCATCCGATAATACGAATGAAATAATTCTAACGACTTATCAGTAGACCTTCGGTACGTACTGTTGATGATACATAGATATGTGCTATTTGATTATTTGTTCCCGTCTAATTCATCAAACAATGATTGGTACAAATGAAAATTCTAAAGGCCACTAAAGTTACAATACGCTTAGACTGTCAAAAAAACTAAATATAATTAAAGTGACGATACTGCGAAGAAAAGTGTTGAAATTTTTGTTACGTATTTACTTTTATATAGAACTTTAAAAAATATAGATGAATATAGTTTCTGTAACATAGTATTCAATGCTAATTGGGAATAGTACAATGTAACGTACAAATAACACGTTACATGCAATATTCAATATAAACAAGTTATTAGCAATGGACAATTGACAAATTCAATATTAAAACGTTATATGTGATAACTTTTATTGCTAAAAAGTAAAATAATAATGCAGTAACCATGGAAAATTTCATTTTTATCCCTTTTATTTGAATGTGGACTAAATTTTAATTTGCATATTCAAACATAGACCAGACTTGTTCTTCTTTTATGATTATTTTCGATCCGCACGTGTAACACTGATCGCGCCTTTTCAATGCACATTTCATCTCTTCAATATTCTGAGAAGTTTTCAAGGCTGATTCTAATTAAACTTATCTATGCGAACAGTTTTTCTGTCAGTGGTTAAACTTATTTAATTTATCGATCGTGCAATATAATTTTTTCAAATTTCTATACTCAATTACATCAGCATTAAATTATGTGGATAAATTTTTGACGTTGCATGATATTATTGCTCACTGGTATATGCTAAATATTACTAGCAAAGAAATAATAATCCAAACGCTTTTTAGTGACTGAGTGGTTAGTTGAACTTTTAACCGAGGATGTATATTCTACACCTGATAATTCAATGAAGTAAATGAATAATTAATCAAATATTTCAATTTTATAGTATTTCGATATAGAGTCGACAATAGATTCGGTCTTGAGCTTGTCGCCATAATTGATTCAATATTGAACACCTTATTTTTTCAACAGCAGTGAAGCGGAAAGTACATAAATTTAAATTAGCGGTCGGATCCTTATTTTCTGAGTATTAATGGACTTTTTTGGATACTTGAGCACTTTCGTATACTGTATTTAATAATTTACCCGATACGTGCTTGACTGAATCAACGAAGTAAGAGTCTATCTTCATTGGTTGAATGTAGCTGAGAAGAATGAAATGTATTCTTCCTTTGGAATCATAGTTATAAGCCATTTTCTTTCTTTCAAGAAATATTCGCACTTCTACGCCGCTTATCTGACTATTTACTTTTTTCTCCTAATAATTATATATTATAAAGGAGGAGTCGCAGTGTGGCTCAGTGGATAGAGCGTAGGACTGCCACGCGTGTGACCTGAATTCGACTCCCGGCGAATCATTCGCTTCGCGTTCCGCGACCAAATCGCTATATTCTCTCGATAAGGCAATTCGTTACAGCTAAAATTATACCTACATACCCATCAAAGTGAAGTACATTTTTGTGAAACAACTGCGAAACTATTTCCGCTGCATTATTTTATCACGATAGTGATAAAAGTGCACCACGCGTGGCGGACAGAGGCGCATACCTGCTCACTCTTTTTCGCAAGCATCTCAACTAAAACCAGATAAACGATGAACGAAGAACTAGAGCAAGTTACTCCCCCTCGTGCTTCTCAGGGTGAGAGTGCTCAAACAGTCAATAACGGTCAAGCTACTCCAACTATACGAATATAAGACAAGATGACATTAAGTACAAAGATGCAAAACACAGCAGCCGATGTGTCACGATCAAATAGACGCAAAACAAAGCAGCCCCTATTCCGGAAAAAGCATTTGAAAATGCTATCAACAAAGTTACCGGATTACGGAGATACAGACGCCGTAAAAGCATGTCTGCAGCAAGTTCTTGCAAGAATATAATAAACCGAAATCACCGATTGCACCACCCAATGTGCCGATAAGGAACAGCAAGGACTTCTCTCAACATCCAAGCCAAATACTGCGAAAGTGCCTAAGGGCCCTGGTACCACGACTTTTCCGAGCTTCGGCTCTTTTCTCGATCTCTGCATTATTGATAACGACCGTCCTATACAAATCATCAACACAATCAATAGCAAACTTACCACCTCTGACTATCATAGCGACCACCGAGCAATTCTCTTAGCTGTAAAAATTCCGGAATCGTTATTTATGTACAAAAAAATCAAATGGTCAAACTTTCAAAGAAAATTACGATTCCATTATTAGCAAAGTCCCCATAACAGAAATTTATTAATTAATTTTTTTCTAATTCCCTAAACATAAAGGAAAAACTTTTTTATTTATTTATTTCAAATTTCAACGGGCGAAAATCCTTCAACCTCTTTATATAAAGTATGCTAGCTCCCAAATTGCTTTTGTCGTGATGAAAAATCTTTTTAATCAGGAGAGAATCATTTGGCCGCGATTTTCAGATAAACATTTCTTTAGCTATCTTTTAAATAAAATAAATGAATTAGTTTGAAATACGTTCTTGCTGTATTTCATAGAGTATTTAAGATTAAAAATAAAGCTATCAGTTTTCATTAAAATACTTATTATTATTATGTAGCCCCTTCAAGGTAATAAATGTACAATGTAAATTAGTCGACAGACAATCTTAATACATTATTTAACTATTCTACGCTATTATAAAATTACAAGCATACAAAAGCTTCCTGAATGCTCGTAGTAAAGGCCAGGTCCACCTATTAGCGTTGGCATACTTGTTTTCACCCTTTTTGTATCAAAATAAGGAGGAGTATTTTGAATAAGATCGGGGGAGGAGGAGAGACACTCTTACCATTTTTTTCAAAGGTCGATAAAATAAGAACTGCTAAAATAATCTTTTTGAAACCTTCGCAATGTTTTATTGAAGATTTCGGAACTTATTCGTTTTTTTTAAATATCAAAATTATAAAAGCGGGAGTCTAAAAAAGATGTTATGTAGTAAATATTTACTTTTCTGACTTAATAGATACGCGAAGTAGTTGATAACAAGACGTGATGTTATTTGAAGCGCGTTTTGTAGTTATTGAAATAATTGCTTATTGAAATACGAAAAATACTCTTATCTCCAAGGACGCATACCGCCAGAGCAGCTGGCAGCGTTTTTATTTTTAGATGTAAGGTATGTTATTCACTATTATGCGCAAATTGTTATAACTTTGGATCAAGAATAAATTTG
>JAWWMK010033870.1:0-13250 GCA_035047105.1 Galeopsomyia nigrocyanea
CCAGCGCCAACCGGCGCTGGGAGGCTAGCGGCTGCGGTAAGGACCGCGATAACGTGCGATAAGGAACTTCGTTCCAACAATAAACGAGAGGAAAAAAAAAGCTCCCATTCGAAAAGATATACCTCCAGAGAGAAGCAAGTCCAAACAACGAGCTTGCAAACATAAAGAACAACGGCAACTCAACAAATCACCAAAAAGAAAAAAAGAAGCAGCACACCCCATCGCCCTAAATCTCTCTTTCTCACCCTCCCTCACGTAATATCCTTAATCCCTGCATCACGCAGAGCAGAGCAGAGCAGAGCAGCAGTCGCAGAACAATAAGGTATCAATAAGGAAGAGTACAGTTATAACTGCATCTAACACAAGCAATTGTGAACGTAGCTTAAAGCTCGGCGAGAGAGAGAGCAAGCGAGAGAGAGTAAGTCGGGGTGGTACGGATCAATACGCGCACGTGGGGCGCTTGTACCCTCGCAGCTTCCTTCATCCCCGCGAACTATACAGCCACCCCTCGAGGGAGGAGGCTGCCTGCCTGCCTGCTACTGTCGGCGGATGCTGCCAGTAACGCGCTTGCCGTCGCCGCGACTATTCTCACTCTCTTTCTCTGATCAGTCTCTATCATTTCTCTCCTGCGTCTTCTATTTTTTTTTTCAACTCTCGCGCGAGGTGATTTTCGAAAAAAAAATTTATGTTGTTGAAATTTTGGAGCTCGAGGAAGGATTGACAAAAAAAAAAGTGACACGATGGAGTTTGCGTCGTAACGTCGAAGGAATAGAGGCGTTGTATCGTAAGTGCGTCCATGCGTTTTCTACGTGCGTATACGCTTCCGCGAGCTTTTCTCTTCTTTCTCTCTCTCCCCCTATCTGCGTATATATACTGTGCGAGTCGAGCGAACGTGAGACGCTTCTCTCTTCTGCAGCACGCTGTGATTATTACGGCTGTAAAGATTCTTACTCCTGGCTAGAATTTCTTCTTTTTTTTTCTTTTTCTTTTTTTTTTTTTTGCTTTGCTTTCTCTCTCTCTGACACGGTAGAGAAATGGGCTGCAGCTTTTTACGTTTCGTGCAGGCATGTCGACACTTCTCAATTATTCACGTGCTTACTTTATCTCGCGTGTGGATGTGAGCTTTTTTTTATACTCGAGGCACAGTGTGTAATCATTATTTGTAAATGTTTGAAGAGTCGGCTGATATAAAATTTTTTTATAACTTGAAGTTTCAAAGGTATACGAAGCCGATTAGTTAAGTAGTTTTAATTTATCTCGAGTAGTTAAAAGAAAGTAAGTGGTAGATGATAAAAACCGAAGTGTTGTAATTACTAAAAGTCGATTTTTTTTCTTAGTTGAAAAAAGCTTTACATTTGATTGAACCATTTGATATTTGATATGAAATTTAACTGCATAATAAATTATAATAATTGGCCTGAATCAATTCTTGAAAACTCGATTGAAAAAAGAACAATTTAAATATTTGATCCGATTCCAAATTATATGCCAATCAAAAAATCCTATCCATTCAAGGATTCTATAAAAAAACACAGCAGAAAAGCTTCATCGTAAAACGAAAGTCGTCTAGACTCCACTAACTCGAAAACCACAGATAAGCAAAACTCAACATCTTCTTGCAGTAGAATCGTAAAGTCAATAGTAAATAAAAACCCATTAAATTCGCCTCATTATCATCGCAGCGATTCTCAAAGTAACCAACCCAAGTGATATCAGCGAGAAGAGATCAAAACAAGCAATAATCATGAAAAAGAAGTGTCGGAAGAAAAGAAAGCACAAATCACGTTTCGAGAAACTCCATCGCGAGGAGGCACTCGCGGGGTGGCTACATACTCCAATTAACCTCTTTTCGTTCTCCAGCCTTTCAAAGACACATCTTTCCTCGAGTCCCTTAACAAACAACAACATAAAAAAAACAGTTCATCTTTTTCACGCAATTCCATCTGATTTGTATATTAACAGCAGGCAGCATCAGCATCAGCAGTGGTGGTGACTCTCGAGAGACAAGAAGGAGGATCGATTTCGCAGGCAGCGAGAAGAGAGGAGAGAGAGAGGAGAGTAGGATGAGGTGAAGCACGGAAATAACGCTTCAGGTGAGTGACTTTGTTTTCGTACAGCCGGCCATTGTCGCCTCGCGATCGTCGACGAGTTTATTCACCGCTCGCATATATGAGAGAGGATCGACGTCGCGTCGTCTCCACGGGGGATTTTCTTACACACTCGAGCGCGTGGTTCGTGTGTGTGTATTGAAGCTTGCGAAAATTGAATTGAATTCGGCTTTGACGTGGCTGCTTTCAAAATAGTTTGCCCGCGCGCGCGAAACCGATTCAATTATGCGCAAGTTCGTATAAACTTGTCGAATAACTGTCGCGTAATCCTTTTTTCGCGGTTGATGTTATATACCTTGTCAATAACAGATGCTGCTGCTATAGCCTCGTCGATGCGAAGGATTTTGCGAGCTGAGAGAACGGATAATTAAAAGTTTTGACATCACTTTGAAAGTTCGAATGAGCTGCTTCGTTAGAAGCATGACGATGGAATTTTTTCGTTACCATCGATTTCTGGATATACATTTTTCATTTTCTATTACCAGTACTTAGAAATATACGAAATTCGAATGTATACCAATTGGTCGGAGGCGTTGTAAAATGAACTTAGTTCATTAAAACGGCTCGCGGAATATGTTTATGACAGCAATTCAAAATTCGCGCGAGTTTACAAACTTCGGAGAGGCCGCGAGTTAAAATCCATTTAGAACGCGAGAATTTTACGACTACGATACGAGCGAAGTAGATCATATAGAAGCGTAGCTCGTAATTAGTTTCCTTCACAAGCTTAGAGATAGACCGTATAATATATACTTACTTTTACAACTTTTTTTTTGAGAGAGTTTTAAAGCCCGCACGTGCAGCTTCCGTTATAGATTCTACAATTCAATTTCATCTGGCGAATGAAAAAAAGAAAGAGACGAAGCTGAGAGAGAATTTCTCAATAAAACGAACGGAAAATCCATATCGTTTTCCTTTTGCTGCTCTAATATTTATTAATCCATTTGATCATTTAAACTCGTATCTCGTATGAATATATATTTTTTTTCGCAAGGGAGGTATTAATATAAATCAACAGAAAGAGAAGGAGAAAATCCCGAGAATTTGTAATACACGTTTCTGGAAATTAAAACGTATATTTAAATCTCAATCCGATTACTCAATCCAAATTAAAAAAAAAAAGCAAGCGAACGCTGCCCGAAAAGTTGAAATTACCTCAAATTAAATCCAGGCAAACAACTATAAAAGATTTAACGAGCCCTTCAGCGAAAAGAGCGAAAGCATCAGCTATGGAAACTCATTGTCGCCCCGATGCCATCACGTGTATTATAATCCCTAATTTTTAATGCAATACATGCCGTTGTGTCCCACGAGAGGCCGTGTATACCGCGAACGTATTTCAAAATTGCAAAAGTCTGCGTCTCCTCCCGCAATATGGATCTTCTCTCGCGGGCGCGAGACGTGATGTGCCGCGCGTATAATGCAACGCGACCTGAAAGAGAGCGCGCAAAACTGGAATATATAAACTCGTCGATATCGAAAAAAAAAAATATATATATATATACAGCCTATAAATATCCAACCGAGCGAGCGAACGAGAATGACATTATCTCGCGAGGGAGAAAAAAAAAGTTTTTTTTTTTGCTCGCGGTGCGGGCGCACGAGTCAATTAGAAAGTTGGTCTTGCTGCTGCCGCCGCGCTTCGATGGAAATTTAATCCACTGAAAATTCTCTCTAGTAGTAGTAGTAGCAGTACCCCCTTCGAGATGCCTGCAACCGTGATGTAATTGATTTATTTCAAGTTTTTAACGATATTAGCAATGCAAATGATACTCTTGCTGATAAGAGATTCTTGTATAGTTTAGTACTGTCAACTTTGGGTGGGGCTACTTCAAATCTTGACAAGCGCGGACAGCGAGAAATAGTTGGAATAATTGGCATTTAATTAGCGCTTTATGCAAAATTTAAACACCGTACTAATAAAAATCTTAAAGTTTAAAACGAATTAACAAAACTACAAAAAAAGATTAAAATCGCGGGATCAAAACTAAAAAAAAAAAAAAAGTAGAGCTACATTGTGGATACGAATTCGAGTGCAACCGAGTCCAATTGAGACTTGCCTTGCTGCCGTATATATATACACGTACTACTCGGGAGACACATTCTCCCAATGCAAGCCGAAGCGTTGAATTTAAGACCTCAATGTGGGGGAGAATCGCGCGTCGACTTTCGGGCTCTTGTGGCCTTCTCTCTCCCGTACGGCTCTAACGGCATTTTCCCCTGTGAAATCCTGCGTGCAACGTTTCTGACCAAATGCTGAAGCTGCATTTTTCCTTCTTTTCGTTGAAGTTTTGCTAAAAGTCGCGGAAAGAAGATTGCTACGGTACCCAAATATTTTTTTCTTTTTCGCTGACTTTGTTCGATTTGATCTCAATATTCTACATTTTATCAACCACTAAATTCAAAAATCCAAAAAAAAACATCACCATACCCACATGAAAGAAGTTAAATTACAACATCGCAAACCATGAAAGCCGACGCGAGTAGGGTAAAAACAAATCTCATCAAGCCTCAGCAAAGTGCATCGAGAAAAAGTTCTCAGTCTCTCTCCCTCTCCTTTGAAAAAAAAAATCTCATCGTCGTCGTCGTCGTCGTCGTCGTCGTCGTCGGCCGACCCCATTCGTGTGTAGTACACTTGCGACTGAAAGGTAGTTCGCGCGCGCGTTATACGCGTTTCCGGCTTCCGGGCTTACGTTCTACTTTTACAACCTGACATAGCTGTCTATACCCCCTACCTCGATTTATTCATCGCATATGACTCGTAATAATAGTAGAATATAACAGGCGCCCACGACGACGACGCGTTTAATTGGACCGATGAGTGTAAGAGAGAGAGAGAGAGAGAGAGAGAGAAAACGTGAATTGGAACGGCGCGACGAAGCAGGGAAACTTTGCTAATTTGCGCAAAAGCTTGCTTCGTCTTTTCTCTTCTCGCGCGTAAATTGAAAGCTTATGTATGTTCAAGAACGTGTGCGCGCCGTCGTGGATATTGAGGTGTGAAAATTGAACGAAATGATTATACGATTTTTTTTTCGTAATTGGGCGAGGGCTTTGATCTTTTTTGATTCGTTCGTGCGTGTAAATTGAAAACAAAAATTTTTTTTTTACGTACATTTCATACTGAGCTTTATGAAAATTTATTGAATTTTATAAAAATAATCTCTATTCTTAATAAATTTTTTATTTCTTTTTTAAATTACTGTAATATTGCAATGAAAAATAAAACTCAAATTCCTCAGATGAAAAAAAAAACTCAAATTTTCAAGATGAAATATCGCCTTAAAGCCTTCGCTTGAGTAAGCATCTTATACTGCTAGTAGTAGTAACGACCCGGACATACTCAGCTTCTCTATAAAGAAATCTCCTCGGGTCTTCTTTTTCAATCTCGTCGCGCATTACATATTAAAGACCATCAAAGCTCGTGCTCAACACATAGCAGCATTATGACTTAATGTGAATATAACTTGTACTTCATAATACCATTATCAAAATTTTTAGATCGCGTATAAATTATCGTTCAAAAAGAAAATAATGGCAATTACTACGTAGAATCGACCATTATGCGAAAGTTTGGCAGTTAAGCACACTGGAATTGAAATATATCTCGTTCTCGCGGACTTTGTCTATACGGAAATTAAACTCTGCCCGGGAAGTTTATTTCAATGACGTTATCTCCGGATGAATGAAAATATCGAATAAACAACTTTTCCATTCCCAGGGAAAATAATAAAATCCATCCGACGACATCTGTATTTATATCTTACCCTCAACGGGATTACGAATTCAGAAAGATTCTCCATAAACATCAAAACTTTTTCTTCTCTCTCTCTCCTTCATCCTGCATATCATGACAAAGTAGCATATTAGATCTATTATATATAAACAACGAAACTTCATCCACTAGCTCTCTCTCTCTCTCTCATTTCCAACTGCAATATCGAAAATTCCAACTAATCACCTCGCAACAGCATCATCCCTCCTCTACGTCCGGTAATCCATGGCATCAAACTAATCGAGCAGATCGCGCTCGCGCGCAAGTTTACAGCAGCATCCGCCCTTCCAGTCCAATTTAACGCGCGAACGAAAAACCCAAAGGGATCAAAGTGTTATAGGAAGCTTCGAGCAACTATTTTCTCTCTCTATACATGTAGCCTTGCTACACACATACACACACTCGAGCTGCCTTTCCGAGACCCTTGCAAGCTCCGACATTACCGATGAATATTCATGTAGTCGCGCGCCGACGTTAAGTCCCCTCCAAGTTTTTTCGCGATGTATTGCATTTTTTACCCCAACAGGATGAAAAAAAAACTACTCGAAATTCCAAGTGTGTTTGCGTATATATACGCTAATGTGTATACACGAAAGAGAGTCAAAAAGAAGATAGGAAGGATGGAATCAAATTAGCAAACATTCGGCGCTTTTATTTATCTGGGTTAAATAAATTCATTTGCATGCAAATTCCAACGCTGACGCTTGGGTATAGTAGCAGTAGTAGTACGTTTACTCTCTGGGTAGGCGCGCTGACCTAGTGAACCTTTCCACGGACGGAGGGAATGCAATCTCTCTCTCTCTCTCTCTCTCGCTCAAATGAAATGGAGTTTTCGATTGGGTTTATTCTAGAGATCGAGAGAGAGAGAGAGAGAGAAAGCTTTCTCTTCTCCTCAAAGTTTTTCAATTTTAAATAACATTCGTTCGTCGTCTAAACGGGCACGTAAAACTTTTATTTGTAGAAAAATCTGTCGCAGTGTACAATCATAGTGATGCCGTAACACTCGTGTTAAATATGTAAACAAAACATTTGTATTAAAGAGCGTGGCTGAAGGGTGAGCGTAAATCTCACCCCCTCGACGACGACGACGAAAAAAGAAAGAAAGAAAGAAAGAAAGCTTGCGCGAGCGCGTCGCCCGCGCGTTTGGAATCTCAATGTGCACTGAAGCGTATAGCAAACGTCCCGAGACTCTCTTTTTCTCTCTCTTCGATATATATTGCATCCAGGGATTTCCGCCATTGCACTGGATGGCGATGCTCCTCGCCGCGTTTTACCAGTTGACGAATTGCGCGCGGCGGAATACGTCGAAATCGGGACGAATATTTATCGTAATGCGCGTGTATTTATTTGCATACTGCTGCTGCTGTTGCATTTTCTCTCTCTCTCTCTCTCTCTCTCTCTCTGGCTTGTTTGCCTTGGATTTTTTCCCCTCGAATGTTTTTTTCGGAGTTGACGTTCTCTCTCTCTCTCTCTCTCTCTCTCTCTCTCTCTCTCTCTCTCTCTCTCTCTCTCTCTTTCTCTCTCGTGATTGTTTAGCATTGAAAATGTCAAAGTCTGTATTTGCATTTCGTCTGGGATTTGTTGGCGTTTCTAATTTTTATAAATGATAGGTCTATCGAACTGAATGGTTTACCGGTTTTTTTCTTCGACGTTTCCCTCTTTTTGGTCTGATGTATCCTTGTTATTGTTCTTGCATCTTGTGCGTGATGCATACCATACCGGTTTTCGTCATGTTTACGTCCTAACCTCTCAATGTATAACACTTTTGTTATTTAGTATTTATAACGGGTGGAATTTTCATTTTTTTTCTCTCGTCATGTTTTTTCTGTCTACATTACTACACACACTTTTGGTTTTCAATACAATTATTTTATTCTGATCTTTACTACTACTTTTTTTTTATAAAACCACTACTATTTTTTTTTTTTTATAAAATTCAGTCACAACACGAACTATGCGCGCATTCTTCTGTTATCAGTTTTTTTTTCTTGAATTAAAACTACATATAACTACGTATTGGCACTTGCGCGCCATCCAACCAACGACTATGAAAGCTGGTTACATCAATCATGTAACACTACATTAGTTATTCATCGAGAATCTCCAAATAACGTAAAAGATCTTTAAATCTTAAATAATCTAAATCCTCGATTAATTCATTATTCAAATTTCAACCTACATGCTACTATAAACCCTCATACATACACGTCACGACAATCGCGTTAACAACGCACAATTCGGCAAACCCAACGCAAACATCCAACACACAACACCACACCGCAGCATAATTCACAATGGAAATCCCGTGTGAAATCCGCAATAAAATCGAGAGAATTACACAACGCGCGTACGGATCAATCATCGTCAAAATCCAGATATCAGTATTCTCTCTTCAATCCACACGCCCGCGTCGTAAAAAAAAAACCATCGATTCGATTCGATTCGAGAGAACAGCTATATACGCACGGTTGTGGAGGTGGGTTGGGTGTGGGTTCCTATTAATACAGATTCGCGGTAGCGATTGTTAATAGCGTTCGCTTGGGGTATATTGCCACACATACACATACACATATACACAGCATCAGCAGTGTCGGTTCGCTCATTAGACGTTCGCTACTCGCCGATCGATCGATCGACGATGCCATAATACTCGTTGCTGCTGCTGGATGCGCTTCAATGTGTATCGTCACATGGGCATTATTAATCGTGTTAGCCATAATGGAAGGTTAAAGGCAACGGCGACAATTTATAAAATAGAGAGCCCTGATCTTCCGACCGAGAACTTTTATTACCAGCACGCTGGATCGATGATGATATATACATGTTGTTTATTACTTTTTTAGCGTGCTAATAATGCTGCAGAGCTGCCTGAAGGCTAGTTTTTTTCTTCTTCTTCTCTTCTTCTTCTTTGAATGATGCTTTATTGCCACGGCCTAGAAAAGTGAAACAGCCTTGCGGACACGTTTTCCCTCGAGAGAAAGAGAGGAAAAGGGAAAAAAAGTTGGCTGTGAAACTCGCGTGGCTAAATGGCTTTATGCTGGAAAACGTCGTAAAAATATATATACGTGTACATATATCTCTATTTGTCATCTTTACTCGGCAATCCCGGCTTCCTTCTATCCGCGATTAATATACACACAGCGCGATGTATTGTTATGTAGAGTGCTGGCGAAACGAATAAAGAAGAGGCTTTTTATTGCCAAGTGGGATAGAACTTTTGTTGTTGTTGTCGATGATAGATTGTGGATAAAAAGGAACCAATCGATATAACTAAAAGAAAGTAAATCCTTTTTTAACAAGATGCGCTGGCTGTATAAAAATCTGCATGGGTGGAGGATTTACTTGAATAGGAAGACAAGTCATGAAATTCCGAGGACTTATTTTTTTTATCTTTGTATTATTGATTGAGAAGATTATTATCGTAACGAGATTATTTTAAAATATTTTTTTATAAGACAGTAGATAACAGTCAAAGATTTGTTCCCATATCTGAAAGCGAGTGTATAGTTTGACGAATGCAACCGTGTGAGTCGATCAAGCAACGCAACGCTCGGCGCTTTTCTAACAAGGAGACCACCAAACGTGCGGGAAACCGATTTTGATGAAATTTTGGGAAAACATTCCTTACAGAAAATAAAAAAATACATGTCTTTCAGTTTTAGCTCATAGGCTCTTTTTTGGGACTTACAGGGCCTTATAACCAATACTTTAAAAAAAATGAGGGCTCCCTTTAACCCGAATAACTTTTGAAGATATGAGCCTACCAATTTGGTGGTTACCAATAGAAAGCTGAGATCCAATCTGTCGGGTTAAAAAAAATTTGTCGAAAAAGATTGAACCGTTCAAAAGTTATGCCATTTTTTTAATTGTGTGAATAAAATCCTTAGTAAACTTCTGTCATGAGAAAATCTACCTAACATCAAATGAAATTTTGTTTCGGTATAACTTTTAAACGGTTCGGTTCAATCTTTTTCAACAAATTTTTTTTTTTTTTAACCGAAGGACTTGATCTCAGCTTTCTATTAGTAACCACCAAATTGTGGTAGGCTCATTTCTTCAAAAGTTATTCGAGGTTAAAAAGAGCCCTCATTTTTCAATGAATTGAATATAAGGTCTCGTAAGTCCCAAAAAGGGCCTATGAGCTAAAACTGAAAGACGCGTGTTTTTTTATTTTCTGTAAGGAATGTTTTTCCAAAGTTTAATCAAAATTGGTTTGCCGCACGTTTGGTGGTCTCCTTGTAAGATCGCCGGTTTCTCGAGTAACTGCTCACTCCCGTTCGAGTTTCTAATGAATTTTAATGCTACTTAAAGTCGATCCGCCAACTTTCATTGAAGTCTGTCTCTGCGTTTCAAAATTATAAGTCAGCAAAGTTACTGTTTGCCCGGTTTTCGCGTGTGGTTCGCCAAAATCTGATTCATCTTTCTATCATATTACAAAGCTGTGCACAAGGTGCACAGCAAGTTTGGTCGAGATTCTATTTTTCGTTTGTAAATTATGAACCGATGAAGTCACAATGATAAAAATGTTCGCCCCTGGTATTTTTCATGAAACGTTGATACACTGATGAAGTATTGTATAAAATGTTGATAGTACTCAGGCTGATACTCAGACGTCGTATCTAATTTGATTCTGCAATGTTTGGTGTGTCATAAATTTGCTAGTGCTCGATTTGTCCCTTCAGTAGACTCTGAATTGTGTAACTAATGTAATCCCCCAGTCTATGCCACTATTTCGAGTTTAATTTACAACATTTTGTATTGATTTTCAATAAACAATTTACATTCTTGCCCTCACTCATACACAGTTTATAAATGTACAAACATTTATTTTGGGGTTCAACAGGATACTTTATGCATAAAGTTACATAAAAAAGCTAACGATCGAAATTTTTCACAAAGCCAAAAGAAAATCTCTTCATCAAGTCCAAGCAAAAGAAAGCGAAGTAAATAAATAGTCTCCGGCAAGAAGATGAATTCGTTAAATTCGTCAGGCTTGAATAATTGACCAATTAGCAGGCACAGTACCACAGTACTATAGCTTTGAAGCTTATAATCCCCCTTCTCGGCCACAGACACAGAGATGCTGAGTTATTGATCGACAAGAGGAAAAAGAGCGAGAGCGAGAGAGACAGAGAGAGAAATGCGGGGAAATTCTATTTTCACAGATGTCACAGGTTGTTGTCTGATGCTTTTGCGGGAGAGAGAAAGAGACAGAGAGAGAGAGAAAAGTGGATATAGCGAAAAGCAGCAGCTCATTCACCAACAGAATAATTGGCTTTAGTATGCCTCTTAGTTCCTCCGTGGCGCGTACTGCAACTTCTTCCTAAATTGGATCAATTTCTGGGGGGCTAGAGAATATGTACCTATCACTATTGAGTGAGAGACGTTGAAACTTTATTGGGACATTCGTGAGAGGACTATTATTATATGGAAAATAAAATATCGATGGAACTATATATATTTTACAATGTGAAAAGAACTTACGATTATATTTTGAAACATTTGTCAAACCGTTCAACCATTCAATAAACATGCTCCATAAAACGTAACATTAACATTTCATATCGAAAACTTTCGAGTACTCATGAAAAGTATCCGAAGGGACATCTCTCGAAAAAACGTGCGGTACGTGAGGCATGTCCATCGCCGAAGAGAGAGAGAAAGAAAATCTCATACATGAATAAATAAATGGAGGGCGAAGCGTGAGAGATAGCCAATACTCTGGCATGTGATATATCCCCACAGCCGACAAGTCCATCTCAAAGTTCACGACCCGAATAGCCGATATCTGGGTCACTTTTGAATTTTAATCTCAACCCTCTCTCTCCCTCCCACCTTCTCTCTCTCTCTCGTGGCGTTCGTGCGCGCAATTTCGAATTATTGAACTCGAGAGTGCCACGATTTTCCTTCCCCCCCTTTTTTTTTCATGAAAAATCGATATCCCGCCCCACCTCCTCTATACTCTTCAACCGATATTTCCAATTAGACTTTTTAATAAAATCGTCCGCTGGCCAGTACGATTCCTATACCCCCCTTCTACAGCGCAAAAGGCAAATATTTCTTTTCTATTCCGCTCGCGCCAGGCAGCAGAGTATAATATATCTCTTTCTCTCTGTGTTATTAAATTGTTACATTTTTGGGCAAGAGAGAACGTCGGTTAGTTATCTCTAGATTGGGAAATCCATTGCTTCGTTTATTTTCTCATCATCGAGGCGATAAAGTTTTCCACTCGGCTTTCGAAAAAAAAATCATTAAAAACTTTTTTAAAAATTCACCAACCACGTATACACATATACGCAGTATTTTTGTTTGAGCTCGCGTAACAATGGCTCCATATCCGCGTGAAACAACCTCCTCGATATTTCCACGTTTACTCGGCAATCGCCACTCGGTTGAATAATTAAAAAAAAAAATCCACGCTTGAATATAAAAGTCAATAATAATTTGAAACGATAGAAATTTCACCACCAACAGCAGTAGCAGCAGCAATCAAATTAACACAGCAGAACGATTCTATACCAAGACGCGATCGCGAGCACACACTCGAATTATGCGTTTTAACGCGCTTGTTTGCACAGATCTCTCTCGCTCTCTCTTTCGTAATTGGGCTGAGCGAGAGATACGTTCTTTCCATTCGCGTGTTCGAGCTGTAGAAATCGATATTCACGAGAGCTCAAAAAAAAAAGTGAAGAGATTGAAGAAAAATACGCGCTTTTGCCAGAGTTGCAATCATTGGTAGAGAGAACGCGATTGCTAATTAGAGAAGCGTTTCGCGAATCGCAGTGTGTAGTATACAGTTGTAAAATGGAAATTGCCAACGGCCGTCTCTATACTGTGCAATGCGAGTGCGTTAATACCACTGAAGCTTTCGGGTTGCAGAATATAGAACCAATTTGTTCTTGTTTAGCCGTTCAATTTTTCAGTTTCCGACCGAATGAGATTCCGCGGTTTTTCTATCTCCGTGCGATGCGCTTCGTTATAAGCTTTTAACGAAGCATTTTATTTACCGAGTACCATTGCGGTAATTAGAGTCTTTATAATTTCAGTCGTCGCTTAAATCGTTATTTAACCTCAAGACAAATAAAGTTAATTACGCACCTTTGATCTTTATTATCGCAATCACAGTTACATCCTTTCTTTCTGACATTCTCCGGGCAATCAAGCGATAATTCACACGGAAACAAAGCACACGAGGCCCGACAAAAGAGTGGCACGTGGAATGGAAAAAAAAAACGTAGAAGCACATCAGAGGGTTGGTTTATATAGGAAATGGCGCCACAGGCGACGTCGTCGTCGTATATATGAGCAATTCCACAAAAAAACTGCCATAATTCGGCACCGTTTGTCCGAATTTTCATATTAGAGGCACG
>JAWWMK010033881.1:0-13248 GCA_035047105.1 Galeopsomyia nigrocyanea
AGAGAGCGAGAGAGAGAGAGAGAGAGAGAGAGAGCGAGAGAGAGAGAGAGAGAGAGAGAGAGAGAGGCCAACATTGTATTTGCATTTTACATCAAGAATTCATTTATTTTACGACTGTTGCATCTTTCGCTACCTCTTGTGGTGTCGTTTAATTAGCCGCTCTACCGGTGATTAGACCTAGTTTACATCAAAGCCATTGGCGCCGCAGACGCCGTCTTCAAGTGTTACGAGACACTGCCTCTATTCTTGGAAAATTAATTGCCACCGCGTCGTGAATATTTTAATTTCAATTTTTTTCTTCTCTTTTGTTCAGAAATATGATACGTTCCGCAAGGTTGTTATTCTTCACGTCGTATAAACTTTTACAACTGCGTTACGAAATGCAATCGAAAGATTATTTCAACTTAAGTCTCGCTCGTTAAAACGTTAATGAAGCTCACTCGCGCGATTAAATTGCGCGAGCGCCGCCCAGAGAAATTACGCGATAGAATGAAGTTTTCTAAAGAGACTAGGCAATAAAATTCAGCTGTAAATTCGTAGTTCGCGTCTTCAGAAACGCCGCGCTTCTTCACTGCGCAGATTCTCTTTCTATATCCTCTCGCTTCTCCGACAAGCTAAGAGCGCAATTGGCGTGCTGCGCGGTTCCTTCTTTGTTTGAATTCGATTAGCCCCGGCGCGCATTGTTCCACGTCACTGGCGTAAATCATTTTGGGTCAGCTCTCTTCTTCTCTGTTTCTCGTATACGCACTGAAAATACCGAAACTCGCTCAGGTACGAAGGGAATAACGCGCGCTTTACGCGCGGCGAGGCCAGAAGAGAGGATAGATGCCGCAGTCGAAGAAGACGAAGCGCATGGCGCTCGCTCTCACGCCCCCCTCCTCTATATCTCTTTCTCTCTCTCCCTCTCTTTCTCTTTCTCTCCCACTCACACTACAATGTTTCTCTGTTTTATTTTTCCTTTTTTTTTTGCTTGCCGCTGCGTATTGAAAAAACACCGGATTGCCGAAAACATTCTAAAAGCGTTTTGCTTGTAACAATAAATGCTGCAGATTGCGGATCGATTTTATACTCCTGGATTGTTCATTGGGCTATTTTCCAATTTTTTTTGTTTCGATTGGAAAACCCGCGTTGGTTTTTATTTCTCTTTGGCAAAGCTTTGTTGACAAACTTTTCTTGCATTTATCGATATTTTTCAGGATCAAAAGCTTGTAAAAAAGCGTATTGATTTTGCAAAATACTGCGAAAAAATGCAATATTTTTCAATCCGCATAGTTTCTGCCGTTACGATGTAGCTTGATTTTTTTCTATGCCCTCTAGAGCTTGTACATCGGTACACCACAGTTTATACTGTTGGATATAGCTATATTTGCAAAAGAAGAAAAAAAAAATGTGTACCTTATCTATTAACGTCTGTTCAAAATGTACGCAAGCTTGGAGAAATGAGAACTACTGCAATTCAAAGTAAAAATTATAATTTGCCGAAAAAAGCTAAAAGCATTGCTCGCTGGCAAGGAACGTTGCATAAAACATGTCGAGTCAGAAGCTGAGAGAGAGAGAGAGAGAGCGATAGAGAACTCGAAACTGATCTCATAATTTCTTTGAAGTCTCGGTCTGATTCAATGCATTATATCTTTTACGAGCTTGGCTCTTCACTGAGACGCGACCGAAAAAAGGAGGCCTTTTTAATTGGGCGTCACGAGTATGCAATGCTTCATCTTCATGTGCTTTACCATGCTTAAATAAGAGGAAAGAGACTCACATGGTTTGAGATCAAACACACGGCTGAAAATCAAAAGAACAATGACAACATTTCGGATAGGACGCGCAAAAGACACGGCCAGCATACAGACCGAGTTAATTAAAATTCTTTTTTATAGAGCGCATAAATTTTTCAAGAGCCCCCCCCCCCTCTCTCTCTCTCTCTCTCTCTCTCTCTCTCTCTCTCTCTCTCTTTCTCTCAGAGCCCAACTCGATCGTGTAAACAGCTTATTTCCCACTGCGCGCATGCACACATACACACACACACACATGCTTTTTTTCTTCTTCTTTCCTCTTTTGCTTTTTCTCTGCGGCGCTGTACCACGCTTTTCTGCCAAAATGCTCGTCTAAAAGCTTGGCTTGATGGTTTTCGAAATAATGATGGCTTTAGTTTTGATAAAGTAAAAATGCAGTTTGAATAGGTATTTTGAAGAAATAATATCAATTGATGGAATAAATAACTATTATATTATGTAATATCAATTATTCAGTTGAAACCTCACTCTTACAGGAATAAAAAGCACAATGAATGATGAAAGGCATGACGACGTTGAAAGTCTTTCGTTCGCGTCTTGCAAAGGAGAGGAAAAAAAACTTGAAGTAAAAAAGGTGAGCTTATTAACACTACTCATCTATGTCAACATTCCGAAAGCACTTGGCGCGCAAGACAACTCATCAAACTCGTCAAAGAAGAGAAAAAAAAACTGTCCGACTTGTCGTCGTCGTCGTCGCAAGCTCTCTCGCTCTCCCACTTTTTCTGTCTCTTTCTCTCTCGTCGGCAATTAAAAGCAAGTCCCGCGCGTATAAAGGGTCACGCGCGCGAGATAAGAAATCTTATTTGCGCTTCAATGTTGAATACCTCCGCGGCGCAAACGAGCGAGCCGAGCAAACGCAGTCGGTGGTACGCGAGCGGGCGCGGCGCGGCGCTGTTAAACTCTTGCAAAAAGTTTTTGCACGTGACTTACTCGCAAGCCACATGCAAGCTCTCTCTCTCACCCTATCTTCGAGACGTGTCGAGTTACCTCGTTAACCGGCAATATACCCCAAGCTACGTCTCTACCCCCAATACGTCGCTCTCTTATATCGAACGCTAACTTTCCGCCCCCCAGACACATAGTAATTGTTATTAACTATTGCCGAGGCGTGACTGTAAAGTTCACTCCGAGACGAGATGCCATTTCGAGAAGCGATAAGAGCGTAAGGATGAAAAAAAAGAGAGATTCGCTGGGAGGGATGCTGCTGCCTGCCTGCCTGCCGGCCGGGTATCAGTTAGCGCGACCCAGTTAAAAGTTTTCGAGGATATCGTTTGGAAAGTACTCGCTCGCGTTCGCTCAACCGAGTTTGCCAACCAGGATAAATAGGCGACATCTTTTGTTGGGACTTTACTGCCAAGACGCGCTCGCTTTCGAGCTTTTTACATTTTTCGAGATATGCACGAGAATTCCTAGTTGGAATTTTTTTTACTGTGTGTTATTGTTCAATTTTCGATATTCAAAAAAAAAATCTTCGGTCTATCAACGAACCGAAGATTGAGCTATTAAAACGGTTAGTTATGAACGAGATAATGAAAAAAAAGCACAGCAACACGAATTCGTGTGGCTAATGATCCCGATAGTATAATACACGCGACTGTACATGCAGCAAGTGTTGAAAAAAAAAAGAAAAGTGGCAGAGAGTAAAACACTTGAAACTTCCGACAGACGGGAAAAGAAAGGTTCTATTATAAAGTCAGCCCTAATAAATTTTTCAGCGCAATTAGGCTTTCCTCGAGCGCACGCAACACAATAAATATTTCATGCGGCTACAAAGCTCTCTCTTCTCTCTCTCTCTCTCTCTCTCTCTCTCTCTCTCTCTTTTTCCTGTCGCTCGCTCGCTGGCGCGCTTGCGTACTTGGCAAGTGTTCATCAAAAAAAGTCGACTTCCTCCTTCCGATCAAAAACCTCGGTTCATTCAACACACACACGCGGGTCGATTTGATTCGGCTAGCTGTGCGCGCGTGCAACGGTCTGACTCGTAAATTATCATTAAGGTGTGATTGGCCGAGGGAATACGAGAGAGAGAGAGAGAGAGAGAGAGAGAGAGAGAGAGAGAGAGGAGGGGCGTTAATCTATCGTCGCTTTTAACCGCTTGCCGGCACGAGAACGCACTTTATCTCCATATCTCGTATGCCAAGTATCGGTGAGTGAGAGAGCGAAAGAGAGAGAGAGAGAGAGAGAGAGAGAGAGAGCTTGCGCAAAACGTCGGACAATCATACGTCAGGATGTGTATGTGTGACAAATTGGATTTTCGAAAGACGAGTTTTGTCACTGTCCCCGCGAGACAGCGACAATCCGTTGACAGACCAATCAGTTCTCTCTAGCTGCGTCCTTAATCTCGTCGCTTTATCTTCGACTACAATCGCACATAACGCCTTTTTTTTTCTTTCCCTCTCTCTCCCGCTTGTCGCTTATTGCTGGCTTTTGTCTCGTATCGATTGTCCTGGCAAATGGCTGGCTGCAGCTTTTGTTTTTTTTATTCTTCTTTTGCTCGCGGTGAGTTAATTCCTCGACGTCACTCGATCTTCACGCTTAAAACTTGGATTGAGCTTCGCCGTTCGATGTTATTCTTTCATCAAATATCCGCTCGAAAATTGAACAGACGTTCTTGACAGTTTTCCAATTTCAGAGAGAGTATATTCAGACTTTCTTTTAATAGTGTATCTGTATACTCGCTTATGCATTTACTCACTATAGAATTGAAAACTGTAAATAATCCATTGTGAAATTGCATTTCTTATAAAACAAATCCGACGAAAGCTCGATATCGAACCAATTATGACTCATAAATATGACGGACAAATTACTGATCAAATTTCTAAAAACTTCGATAATTGTCGTATCAACCTTGTTGACACATTTTTAGATATAAAGCATCTGGCAATAATAATATATCACGCCGAAATTGACATCAGCAGCAATGTACATCTTTATCTTGAAAAAAAAAACATACGGTCTTCCTACAACACACGTAGCCCGTAACCATCAGTCTTGTCGCGAGAGCGCTCGTCGTCGTCTTAGAAGCAAAGGCATAAATCGTCACGTCGATGAGGAGGGTGAGGGAGAGAGAGAGAGAGGAGGGCAATAGTACCCCGAGAGTCTAGGAGGCTAAGCGGTAATCGACGACGATCGGCCCAGCCGATACCCCGTTTGTCCGCGAGCGCGCACGGCAAAATTTATTCCCGCGAGATAAGCAGCCAGCCCTTCGCCCTCTCTCTCTCTCTCCCTCTCAACCCTCCGAAGTAGCACGCGTTGACTTATTGTAATGCTGTGTCGTGGGCCACGAGCTTTCCTCGATATATTTTTCGAGTAAATATATCACAGATAAGATGCGATTTTTTGTTTTTCGGCAAGATATTTCGTTGTGTTTATACCGCGAGGTGTAAAATCGATTCGCAGACTTATCTGGGGAGGGTGTTATGTTGCTTCGGCTAAGAGATCTTTTGTGAGCGAATTAGGGTGAAAGAGATGTTTCCCCAACGCAGCGACGACATTGACATATCGATCGCCGTAAAGAAAGCATAAGTCGTGAAATCGCGCTCTAAACCGTCAGTCGAGAGTGACGAGCCGACGTAAAGTTGCGGCGAAAGCGAGTAGGAAAAGCTCTCTTGTCACCTGCACAAGCTGAGATTTCGGTATTACCGCCGACCGTAAAAATTGCGCGCTTTTCTGGAGTTTATCTGTACACGGATGAGTTAAAAAAGGTCCATACGCGAATATAAAATTTTTTTTTTCTTTTCAAAGTCGCGAGCCGCTCTATATGCTACAGCGAAAGGGCGCGGCTTTGCTTAACAATACTCAGGCGTACATTTATCTGTGAAAGAGCAAGAGAGAGAGAGAGATAATCCGTGCGAGTTACGTGACCTATAACAGCCTACGGGGGTCGATGTGCGCGCCCGTTTACGCTGCTTTCCTCTCGCCGTATTGTTGTTCGCCAGCTCATTATTGTTGTTATTGTTATCGTCTGCTTTTCCGTCTCTCTCTCTCTCCTTCGCGAAAGACATACTTTCCGTCTTTTTTTTTTATTTACGAGAGCGAGTATTCATTCGGGGATTTTACGAGCAACTTATAGCGCTCGTGATAGCAACGATTATTAATACTAAAATCAAGGCATATCGCCCGTAAAGAGAACTTTTGCAAGCACATCGCTTCTAAAAACAAATGGTGTTTTGTCAAGTTGTAAAAGCTCTGCTCGGCGACCATAAACTGGCCTTTTCCTTATATCGATCCGCAGACGTGAAAGATTTAAATGAGCTGCGCGAAACTGAACGTGTTTCACGGAATAACACGACACGGTGACAACAGCAGCGCTTGTAGCCGTAAAACTGTTCGCTCGTCGAAAGCTCGATACATCAGCCACCGGCCGAGCGGCTCTCGCTCGAATAAACAACAATGTCCTTAAACTCTGCCGAGAGAGAGAGAGAGAGAAAGAGAGAGAGAGAGAGAGCTTGCGAGGCGGAAGGAGATAAGGCCGAACGGGCAGCGCGGCAGTAGTTCGAAACGAAATCCGTCGCGATCACACACACACACACACACACACACACACACACACACACACACAGACACAGACACACATATAAAAGCTGATTTGCATATTTCACCCGCGGCGGTCAGCCGGAAGCTGCACGTCTTCGCGTCGTGCAAGTCCGGCGGTACACTGCTCGTATTTTCCGCCAATTAGAGAGGACGATACGGCGACGTCGAGCGTCGCAAGCTCTCTGCAAACAAGACAACACACTATAGGTAGCTATAGCTACCCGCAGGTGTACGAAATCGCATGTATACAGCAGCAGCACCACCACCATCACCACTCGAGAGGGAGAGAAAGTGTATTGACTCAGTCGCGCGACGAGTCTCATTATTAGATCGATGTGTCGTCGTGTGAACTTTGCACCGAGCTCGCATCTCTTGGTTAGAGAGAGAGAGAGAGAGAGAGAGAGAGAGAGAGAGAGAGAGAGAGAGAGAGAGAGAGAGAGAGACGACGAATTAATCATCACGCTCGGAGCAGAGGAGAGTAAGCTTGATGAGAGAACATTCGTAACGAGCATGTCTCGAAGCTCTTGCTACTGCTGCTGTTATACGCTGTTTGCAACTCTCTCTCTCTCTCTCTCTCTCTCTCTCTCTCTCTCTCTCTCTCTCTCTCTCTCTCTGTGTCGTATCGTGTCTTTGACACGATTCTTAATTAGCGCACTTGCTAATACCGACTTATTGCAATTTTACTCATTTAACGGCTTCATTCAGCCAGCAATATCCGACTCGTAATTTTTGCGTCGAGCTGTGTACAAGGCCTTGTAATACAAAGCTCGATTCAAAGAGGTACTGTAATTACAGCGAAGAAAGTTTGCCTTCTAAACCCTTTACTCTCCTTCTTTTTATGATTTAAACTTGGCTTTACAGAGTGACAATTAATTTTTCTTTACCGTGCCCGTTTTCAATTAAACGAGTCGAGGGATCTGACAATGAGATGCGCCACGTGCGTGTGGCCTCATTTTAGCAAAGAGCACAAGTTCTTGACAAAGGGCGCAGAGAGCGAGAGCAAGTAGAGCTGTTCTAGATATATATTGCTTTTGTTCAAAAGGATGCTTTCTCTCTCTCTCTCTCCCGCGCGCGCGCTAGAGGCCAAGTACTTTTGCACGGCTAGCTTTGAATGGCTAATTTCGAAGGCTAATAATGAACACGCCAAAATAGCTTCGAAATCAATTCACCCGACTATGAGAGGATCTCTAAGCTTTGTTTTGCGCGCCCGACTAATAACCTACAAGCCGAGGACTTAATTAATAATCCTCAGTGCCGAGCAGCCGAGACTTTCTTAATTAGCTAAACAGTCCGACGAAAGAAAGTCGTTTACTGGACGCGACGTATTCTTTAATTAAAATTCTCGCGCTCGCGCTGACGCGGTGGCTTAATTACGCGTTGCGTGCACGTTTAAAGCTCTCACTCTTGGTAGAAAGCTCGATGAAGAGGAGACGGAGGAGGAGGAAGAGGAGGAGGCAGAGAAGAAGAAGAAGGTCCGCTACTGCTGCTGCTGCTGCTGCTGTTGCAGCAACAATGGGCAAGGGCCAAACAATGATACGATAAATCTCCCTGGGAATTTCGCGGTACCTGCGGATGAGGGCCCGCCTCGCGAGAAGAATGAAGCCGCGAGTCCAGGCTACTATACTACTACTACTACTGCGAGCGAGCGAGATGAAGAAAAATCATTGGGATGCCGACTCTTCGTGGACTCTTCTTTTTTTTTTTATTCTTCTGCTTCTTCTGCTTCTTCTTCACTCGCCGCGCCCCCAACGTTTGTTTTGTCGTGGGAGGAGCGCGACTGATGGATTTACGCTGCGGCTAAGTGTGTTTTTGCGAGCGCGTAACCTGGATTTCGTTTGCCTCCTCTCCCGAAACTGCGCGCCGGAATTGAGATTGCACAACTTGTGATTAATTTCGCGGTGGTACTACGTTAATTAATTGTGACTATTGGTTCTTGTTGGAGATTATTATTGAAGATTTTTTTTTGGCGAAGAAATGTAAGTAGGTCGAGAGCGAGACTCATTGAAATTTCGTTTTCGCATGGAAAACATCGCTCGAGATGGATCGTGTTATTGGTTTATCAAGGGCATAAAAGATGTAACATTTAAATAGATGAGATTCGTTAAAATAAAGTGCACGTTCGGCTTCTCGTGTTCTTAAATCACTCGCCTGCGGGGAGCTGTACTACTGATTTGAAAAGTCTCGCTCGCTCTCTCACACTCAATCTTTTACAAGTGCATCCACTAAACCCGTGACTAAAAATACCTCAACTTCTCTCTCTCTCTCTCTCTCTCTCTCTCTTTCGTTTTTCTTGCCGTGTCTGTCACGTCAGCCCACTTCAACATTATTTGACTCGTTCGACGATCGCTTCGACTATCTCAATTTCAACTCCTCCTTCTCATTCTCATATCCTTTCGAAGAGTCGAGCTTGCAAGAGAGAGAGATGCTTGTACGCGCGCTGATCAATTCCACGTTTAAGCTTGTTTTTTCGACGTGAAATCATTTTCCTCCAAGCTCCAAATTCTCGTCAAAAAAAAGAGAGGGAGGAAAAGAGGAAGAGGGGGCGGGGGGGGGGGGGGGGAGATTTATTCTCGCGACGCGAGATTGCGCGATTTCGTTACCTCGAGAAATGAGAAAATTGAGGGCAGGAGCCGCGATCTTGTAATTTCGCTGCGGGATCCGAAGAGAATATCGAATCTCGTAGATTTCATTATATTATTCATTTTGAGGACTTCAGAAAAAAATGCGTTTAAAATGGAGTTTGCGTGCTGATCATATCAGTCCATACTTTTTTTAATTAATATCAAATAAATTGTTGTATCCGTATGCAGAAAATTTCACGTTTATATTTTAATCTTCTAAAATATCTAATATAATTTAAAAAAAACAAATTAATCTTCCAGAGTAGCAATCCCAGCTCGGTTATTAAATTGAAACGCGAGTGCGAATCGAGAGTGGGGAAAATCCATCTTTAATTTAGCAGCTTTAAAAAGTGAGCGTGCGCCGCGTTGCGCGGTCTGTCGAGTCAGTAGGATTTATCCGTGCGTTTTCACGCGCGGGTGGCGAGAGCGAGATTAATTTTGCCGATTACATATTGACTCACGCTAAATTACATCTGTCGTTTCGCAAAAAGGGAGGGTTGGAGGCTGGTTGTACGCGTTTACAGTACGTTGCGTTTTTCATTTAACTAGTTGCACGCGTGCGCTTGACGTGTATTCAATGAACGCTCGCTCGCGAGCGCGCAAGCACGTTTATTCGACGGGCATTCCATTGAAAATTTAAGAGCAATCATGCGTAGACAATGGACACAATTAATAGCGACGCAGGCAGGCCCATCATGCACTACACGTTCTCGCGTTATATCCTCCCCCACCGATATATTCCTAAATTCGACGTGTATACGCGTATGCCACTGCGACCGATAACAGGAATTAATTATCAATCAAATTGCGATTAACATCGATATCGCTGAATCGCGTAACAATCGACGATTCATTTTCCGGCAATGCGTTTGATCGATATAGACGAGATAAGCGATAAAATGAAATTCGATTGAGCTGCTTGAGAGAGAAAAAAAGGGGTATAAGAAATAGGATTCAAATAAGAGGGCAATAAAAAGTGGGAAGGAATTGGTGACAAATCGCACGTGGTGCACGAAGGCGACGGTGACGGCAGCAGCGGCGGCCGCCAATGCGATACTTTCGATAATGCCGTAGCCGAATACGACTTTCCACGCCGGCGAGGGATAAGAGGGTTGATATACGTTTAGCGCAGGGGTCGATTGATGCTCACTAAGCGTACCCCTGGGGGCTATGTGTGTGTGTATATGGGTATGTATTGCTGTGAGAGGGAAAGAAGGAAATTCGTCGGACGATAAAACGGGTTACCGATTGCGTAAGTGGCCTGTTTACTATGGCTTTTGTGATGCTGCTCCTTTCCGCGTCGGAAGAAGAATTCGCTTCGGGCGATTGCGTAACTCGATTTTTAGATCGGATATGTGTGTATATATGTGTACAGCTCATCGAAAACCATACGAAATTATCTCGCTTGAAATCGATGGTTTGGATGTCGGTAGTGCAAATTGTTTGGAAAAATATTACGTGGTGTGAATCTTTGAATATCTATATATATTTATATATATTACGATAAAAATCAACTTATACAGCCGAAATTGATATGCCGAATTTTCACTTCATCAAATATTTCACTCTCGTGCACGAATATTTTTTTTTTCTACCTTCCGTGAAGGCGGTACTTAATTCGATAGAAATAATTCATGCTATTTGCTCGAGTACACAATTATACAAGCGTATCAATATTTCATCGTATTTTATACAAGCGCGCGTGCTTGGCCGAAAACACGCACCACAATATTTAATTCGTCGGACAAACTAGTGATGGGTAGGGGGTAGGTGGGGGGGGGGGGGAGATAAATGAATCCGCATTGTTGTTTAACCTATAGTGGGCGAGAGTCTCAATCAAACGGATCCACGATATAGCTTGGCTTACACCGCAAAATAATTCATCGCGGTGGTATGCCGAGATTAATCCTCTCCCCCCCTTCTCTATACTCTCGGCTGTCGGACAGGTATAGTGGCGGCTTGTCGCATCAAACTTTCATTCGCTAGCGCCAACTTAGCGCTGGAATTTTTTAACGCTTTTGGCCCTTCCGCTCGTGTATGTATGTATGTGTGTGTGTGTGTGTGTGTGTGTGTGTGTGTGTGTGTGTGTATCTGCATATTGGTTCACCAACATAGAGAGAGGCTTCATCCCTTTATGATCCGCTGCCTTTGGCCGCAGCAGCGGCAGCAAAACATAGCCTCTTGGTTGGGCGTTAAAAATTCATTGGGGCTGCAATGTGTACATGTGTTACCTTGGAAATTCGGCTCTCTCTCTCTCTCTCTCTCTCTCTCTCTCTCTCCGTCTCTGACCCCCCGAGCTTGTGTGGCTAAAGGAGAGAGAGTGAGAGAGAGGGGGAGAGAGAGAGAGAGGGAATAGACGGTGTCTTTTATGGAGCACCACATGTATTATGCAGTCCTCGCGATTTGTCCATTAATCGCCGTGCCGGGCTAGTAGTTTGAGAAACTGGATCGCACGAGCTGCACGATGAATTGGAATGTAAATATATTACGATGTATGGAGCAACTCTATATACATCGGGTTGTTGAATTCGGCAATTGATTTTTTTGTTTCTATATTGAATTGCAACGCTCGAAAGCTCGAGTGTTTGGGTAAGTTATTCGCGAATAATTATCCGGCTAAATAAGCCGAAACACGAGCGAGTTAAGAATTAAGCCGCGTGGAATTTGGCCAGGCAGCATTACAGCTAGTCATTCCAATTGCCCGAATCTCACGAATGCGGGCGCGAAACCACATCACGCGTACACGCGCTTATGTGTGTGTGTGTGTGTGTGTGTGTGTGTGTGTGTGTGTGTGTGTGTGTATACGTATGTATATATATGCAGGCACAAAGGTCGGGAGGATATAGCAAAGAGCCATTGATTATCGTTTGCGGCTAAGAGTCGAGTGAGAGAGAAATTTCGACGGTCCGTGTAATAAGAGCCGAAACTACCTCCTCTGCTAGCCTTAATTCGTTATTCATGCTCGCTTTGCTCGTGAGTATTACGCTACTATATATGTATGCGTTTGCTCGCGCGTACCAAGAGATAGAGGCAAAATCAAATCGTGCGTGCGAAACAAGGAGCCCCAGAATTGGCTTCGTCAAAGAGAATAGCGCGAGAATTTTTTTTTTTTAATTTGTGTGGTTGTTTGCGGAAGATGCACTAGTATTCGAAATATTCGTTGCGGTTATTTCGAAGGGAGATATATTTACTGCGGTCTTCGATGTTATTTGGGATTCAGTTGATATGCTTCGTGTGGCTTTAACTTTCATGAATTGTCCGATTCGGTGGGTGGGTTGCTGGTTTATTCAGTACGTTTCAATAGCGTTTTAACGAAAATTAATATCGCAGTTATATGTTTATTTGCAGTATATTAATTGGTATAATTTTCAATTTGAGTACATCGTACACAATTATCTTTCAATATTTATGAGACATTTTAATGCTGTTTAACGAATGAATTCAAATTACAGCAAAAAAAGGAAATGAAAGCTCAAGTGATTCGTGTAACTGAAAACATCCCCTCGTCGGCATGGGCATTCAATTAAGGCTGCAGGCTCTAATTATAAGCAGTCAGCAAACATTCTTTCGGTCGTCGGTATCATGGGGAGCGGGCAAAGAGAAAAGCGAAGAAAAAGAAGAAGAAGAAAAAAAAAGAATTCCGAGTTGCTCCCGCAAGTCGCGAGAGAGTTTAGCGGTCTCGGAGGTGCCCTCGATCGCCCGTCAAGAGTTGAATCTTTGCTGCTTCTCTTCGCCGCCTATTCTCTTTTTTCCCCCTTTCTTTCTCTCCTCTATTTCTATTTCTTTATCCCCGGGAGCGCAGCGAACCAATTTCCCGTGGCGCCCGAACTAATGTATAAGAAGATTTGCTTTCTCTCTCGCTCGCCTTCTATCTTACCCGCAACTCCACTCTCTCTCTCTTTTTTTTTTCTTTTTGACTTGTCTACATGCATAACTTGCGCGTACGCGCGCTTCGCCCTTATTCCGTTTGTTTGCTCGGCCAAACGTTACCCTGGGACTTGAGTGCAGCGTGTGCGCACGCTGTGCTATGCGTCTTTCTTCTCCGCATGCTGCCGCTACTGCTGCTGCTACTCATCAAATTTTTCTTGCTCGCGTGCCGGGGCTTTTTCTTTGTTGTCGTCTTTTTTTTCTCCCTGCCTCCCTACCTCGCTGCTTTTTTGCATGTTGATGTTTTATCAAGCTTTTCTGTGATGTCGAGATTCGTTGGGGTAATATTTACTGAATAATAATTGAATTTTAAACGTAAAAAAAAATCTTCGTATGATAAAATATTCTGACAAACGTTCTCGAAATATATA
>JAWWMK010033892.1:0-13247 GCA_035047105.1 Galeopsomyia nigrocyanea
CACGCTAGAAAATTTCTGATGAGTGATTTTGAAAGGGTAAAAGAAGACGAATCGAATGGCGTATCGCAGATTTATTCTAGAATATATTAAGGTACTTTAAACAATAAATATTTAAGTGCATGAAATTGAATGAGGTCGACGATTTGCTTGTCTAAAACACTAAAAACGGCTGCTGGAAAACGGATTTCGCGTTCAGGGATAACTTAAATCGATGGAACTTTCATTATTTGATAGTATAAATATAATGTCTTAGTTTAGCACTGCCAAAGCATCGCGAACATATGAAAACCGATGATAGTCCCATATTGGTTATAGTCCCATATTGGGTTCACCTACCTTATATATTTTCGAAATAAAGACCATAAAAAAATTTTCTACACAAATAGTATATGAAATTTTAGTTCCATCTTTCTATTTTTGTAATAATAAAGAAAAAATTGAAAAAAAAAATTGAAGTCATTTACACCATTTGAACATCTACAATGATCGATATAACCTATCGCACGAAATCGCAAAATTTCCATTTAACATTTCGAAAAATGCATCAAAAAAATTTCCACTCGATGGATCTTTATGGAAGTTTATTTCCCCCTCCTTTGACCATTCTCCCAATAGTTTCAACAAAAATTCGTAAAGATTCCTCGTACAGAATCGTCACAGTGATGGGGGCATTTTTTGAGTGAAATACTAGAAATGACTGAAAAACGAAGCTTACGAAACAAGGGCTATAAAAAATTTTCTACCCAATCGATCTGTAAAATTTTTGTTCCCCTCTTCTAATAATGCCAAAATAAAGAGAACTGAAAAAGATTTGAAGTCATTTATACACCTATTTAACAACCATAACGATAGATATAACAAAAGTAGTTATATTGTTGCTATAAAACTATTCAATCTGTTACCGAATGATTTAAAAGCACTAGAATTAAGTAAAAAATCTATAAAAAAGCAATTAAGAGAATGGATTAGGAAAAATATTTAAGTTAATTATGTACATATGTATTTTTATATGATATAGTTCAGACAACATGGTTAATTACATGTAATTAGCTACGTTGAAATGAATTCTATTGCGAATACTATTTATGAGTGTTTGTAATTGCCTTTTAACCCTGCGAACAAGAGTCTGCGTACTGCTCTGTAGAAAGGTGGAAAGACTTTTAGCGTTTCTCACTAAAGTCTAACCACTTGTAAACTTTTGTTGGAAATAAATAAATAAAAAATAAAAAACGCTGCCAGCTGCTTTGGTGGAATGCTTCCTTGGAGATAAGAGTATTTTTCGTATTTCAATAAGCGATGAATTTTTTTGTCAAATAAAAATCATTCAATTTCGCCAGCATTATTGTTTCTTAATAAGCTTGATAATATCTAGTTTGTGTTTTCTTAATTCAAAGCACCTTCTCTTTATAGGTACGCAGTTGAAGTGGATTCTACTTAGTGTTATTTTCGAAATTTTTGTTTTTTTTTATTTTATGCTTCGATTTTAGTTTTTATACTATAGAAATTGATCGAGCGATAACTCTTTTCAAAGCTGGTTTTATAATCTTTAAAACGAGCTCTTACGCGTTTAAAAATTCATTGTCTATCCAAAGTTACAGTAATTTATGTGACACCATAAAAACGTAACTTTGCCGTCTCCCCATGATTTCTAATGAAAGATATATAGCAAAATTATTCATTGATTACGTGCAAGAGGTTTAGATCTTACAATAAAAACAAGATTGAAGCATAAAATGACAAAAACAAAAAAAAATATAGCGAAAAAAGCCAAATTTTCAAAAAAGCGAAAACAAACAAAGCTTCCTTTCCAAGGAAGCAAAACTTATCACACGGAATCGCGAAATTTGCCTTATAAATTCCATAATGAAAAATGGCTCCAATAAATTTTCTACTAGATCTTAATGGAGTTTGTTTTCCTCCATACCCACCATAATTTGCAAAGGTTTAGAAAAAAGATCAAGATAATTCCTCGAACAGAATCGCCACAACGACTGACAGACTACATTCACACACACACACACACACACACACACACACACACACACACACACACACACGCACTGATGCACAGACAGCACGAAAAAATTTTATATTTCGATTCTACGTGATACCTGGTACAAAGATATATAAAAAAATCAAGAACGAAAAATTTCACGAAAACAAAGCTTCCTCTTCAAGGAAGCAAAAATTTGCTTTCGGTCAAGTTACGACCAATTGTAAAAAATTATTGTATTTTTAATATTTCTAATTTTTCGTTATTTTATCTTTTTCAGCAATAAAAATTAGATAAAAATATTCATAAATAAAATTTATTTGTAATGTTCAAAATTTAATGCTCTTTGAGAAAGCACACTGCTAATGTAATTAGCAGCAAATCTGTTAGCTTGGCATTTTGTTCTTATAAGTCCTAAAATCGCTCGAAAAAGAATACACGAATTTTCATAGTTTTTTTAGAATTTGACAAAAAATGAAAAAAAATAGGGTTAATCTAACTTCAGAACCGAATTCTACGCCTCAAAATACATCGAAAACCATCTTTTTTTCTACTCGAAATTCCGACGTTTGTAGAGCTTTTTAAACTACAACGATGCACAAAAACTAATAAAATGGCAAACCTGGGACGTTCAATCAATTTTGTGTGTTTTCATAGCTCTACAAGGGTCGAAATTTCGAGTTGAAAAAAATAAAATATGGTTTCCGACGTATTTTGAGTGGAGAAATTTCTATTCTGAAGTCCGATTAACGTTATCATTTTGCGTTTCTTATTAAATTTCAAAAAAACCATAAGAAACTGGCTAATTACCGGCTATTTCGACATGCGCATACTCACTCGAGCGATTTCGTTCAAACTTGGTAGACATATTCTGTCTATAACAATAAACATTTGTACCAACTTTTAGGTCAAAATATTTATTAGATCAAAAGTTATTGAAAAAACAATTGAAAAAATCGGAAATTTTTTTTAAAGTTACATAACTCTTTTGCTAATTAAGATATCGGAATGAACTTTTTTTAAAATACGTGGAAAAACTTGTACTTTAAGATCAAAATTATAAAGAATAGGAAAATTTATTTTTTATACATTTTTCTCATAGAGCCCTTATTCGGATTTCGAAAATTTGTAATTCATTGGATTCCTTGAACTTTTTTTACATATAAATCAATGGTAAAATTGTCCGGGCCATAATAAAATAGCCGGTAATAAGCGATCGGTACGAAGCGACCCGTCCGCAGGAGTGGTGCGTTCCCGCGTACCGCGCCAACGCCGCGCGAATAGCGGACGGAGCGCTTTGCCTTGTCGCTCGTGGCCGACTATTTTATTAAAGCCCGGACAATTTTATCATTGATATCTATGTAAAAAAGTTCAAGGAATCCAATGAAATAAACATTTTCCAAATCCAAACACTGGCTCTATGAGGAAAAAGTAATTATTTATTTAAAAAGTTAAAAATGTATTTAAAAAATTAGTTTTCCTATTTTTTATGATTTTTATCTTCAAGTACAAGCTTTTCAGCGTATTTAAAAAAAAGTTCATTCCGATATCTTAATTAGCAAAAGAGTTATGTAACTTTAAAAAAAATTCCGATTTTTTCAATCATTATTAATTTTTGATCTAATAAATATTTAGACCTAAAAGTTGGTACAAATGTTTATTGTTATAGAGAGAATAAGCCTACCAAGTTTGAACGAAATCGCTTGAGTAGTCGGTATGCGCATATCGAAAGAACCGGGAATTAGTCAACTAGGAAAGCTCAAATTTTCGTTTTTATCGATGCCAGAGTTTTCACGGGATTTTAACATTGCCACAAACAAAAAAGGGAGTGTCATATGAGAAAAGAGGGTAGGCAAGAGCATTACGAAACTTTTCATTCCCCGTAGAACCGCGAACCCCTAAAATTGAGAGCGTACCCGCAGTTTGAATATTTGAATAAACGCTGCCGAATTAAGGCATTTTTTTGTGGAATTCACCATATATGATATTATATTTATGATATGTATGATAGGTAATATAGAAGATATACGTTTATAATACAAACCTTTTGATGTCAGAGTCGCTGCGAAGGCGGCAAAGTCCTCATTGAACTCGTCTCGTTTGCAGTGAACTATAGATTCTATTATGAATTGTGCAACGTCATCCAAAACCTCTTCATCCAAATTTTCCATGTGATCGTATTCGGATGAGAACGACACATCCATCAGGTCTGCATAATCAACAAACTTTGAAGGCTCGGCCATTTCGATGAAGGAAATCTGTAGTTTCTACTGTTTATGTTACACCTAGCTCGCACCAGCGTCGACTGCCGCAACCCCGAAATGACTAACTGGTTGCAAGTCAGACGGTTCGTCGGCCACCGTCTTAAACTCTTGTTCTTAAACGTAGGGATGATACTAATCCTCTTGAAATATCGGCATGACGCGCCGGCGTATACAACCTGTCGCCGAAGAGCCCGGCTGCACGCCTATAGTTCCGTTTACCTGGCCGGCGCCCTAAACTCCTCCCCCCCCCCCTCTCTTTCTCGCTTGGCATGCTCATTGATTTAGGGCCATGGGCCCTTCCTATTGTTTTAAGCACGCACGGACAGTGCAAGTAGAGTAATTATCCGCGATCGTCGTCGAATGAAGCGAACCTCTCTCTCTCTCTTTCTCTCTCTCTCTCTCTCTCTCTCTCTCTCTCTCTCTCTCTTCCGCACTCTCTGACTTAGCGTAGTAAGACTTTTATAACTTGGGCATTAAGTCTCCGGCGTCACCCATCTTTTATACTTATATTTCGGTATGGTTTTTTTGAGCGATCCCATTCCTAGTCCCTTCACAAACACACTCTGGAGTCAAACGACTCCACCGAGTGAACGAGCTGCCGCGCTCAGAGATCTTTGCGACGAAGAGAAACCGGGGATTAAACATAAAATTTAAAAGTCATTTTTAATTCTCATCAACCCTGGTATAACCCAATATTTAAATATCTTTAATAAGAATTATTTTAGAGAAGGTGAAAAATCAGAGATTTTGGGACTTTTAAAAATGCCAAAAACATTGCTTAAAATAATAATTGAGCATGCAAACTTGTAGTGATATTAGTGGTATATTGAAAAAATAATATTACTCTCGGTTCGCATGCAATTCGACGTATTTTGTTAGACTGACAGAGAATATCCAGAGATGTTCTTAGTCTCGACACCTCTGTAAAAAATATACCCTATTATACAAAGCGAAAGCAATAAAGTTTATTCTGAAGCTAATATAAAATCATTTTGATTTTACGAATGATCATACTTCGTTTGAATAAAAAAAACGAATTGATTAACAAAGAAAATTTAAGACTGCTACCAGATTGATTCATCATCTAACCAATCATATTAAAAAATATTGCGAAATAATTCGCAGTAAATATATTTTAATTATCCACAAGTATCAAAATTTTTTATTTAAAACTACATTTTTAAATAATGCCTAATAATACACAATAAAATTATTTCTAATTAGTACTTCAAATCCGCCAGCATGATTCAATATATACGAGATCTGTATATAAAAAAAATTCATAGCGTCTTAACATTGAAAAAAAATGTATACACGCATTAGTATTGTCAAACATCTCAGATCATGTCCAAATTTGGACACATATTCTCCAAGCCCAAAGATAACAGCAAACTGAAATTCTTTTCTGAGATAAACGGGGTAGAAAACTCATTATCTTCCCACGTATAATATTAATAAACACATAATTATCATGTAACTCTTTAAATATTTTACTATGGTGGGTATAATTTTAAAACAAGCAAAAACAAAGATGTCTAAGCTATTGACTATTAAAAAATCAGAAAATACAAGAGGAGATGAACTGAGCAACAGATTTTTGGATATCCCATAGATATTTGTGCATTTTCGACTCTGGATATTTAAATATCTTTAATAAGAAATATTTTAGAGTAGGTGGAAAATCAGAGGATCTGGGACTTTAAAAAATGCCAAATAAATTTCTTACAAAAATAATTGAGCATGCAAACCTGTAGTAATATTAGTGGCTATTGAAAAAGAATATTACTCACGGTTCCCATGCAATTAGATGTATTTTGTTAGATTTACAGAGAATATTTATAAATGTTCCAAGTTCCGGCACCTCTGTAAATATATGCCCTATTAAGGGGAGAACCTCTTCTAACTGACTGAAAAATGACTGTTATGTCTGAAGCCAACAAACTAGAAAGTATTCAAGGAGAAAATATTGATTCCAAAAATAAGTATTTTTACTTTAAATTCCTGTAAACTTTTTAATTTCGTATTTTTCTTCAATGTTGGAGGTTAAGCCTTAAGCCTATTTTGTAAACATCAAAAATATTCTTCATTATTCAGATTCGGATGAATAGAACAGATACTAGAGTGTCCGTAATTTACAATCTCTATCAGCAAAATTTTTATTTAGCCGCCATTTTTTAATAATTTCATGCATTAAACTATGACATTCACTATTTAAAAACATCAATTAAACACTCAGAAAATGTCAAAAAGATTCATTTGATACTTTCTAGTTTGTTGGCTTCAGAAATAACAGTTATTTTTCAGTCAGTTCGAGGGGGTTCTCCCCTTAAGACTAATTGTAAGTGAAAGCAATAAATTTTATTCTGAAGCTAATACAAAAATATTTTTAGTTTACGAATGATTATATTTTGTTTGAATAAAAGAAACGAATTGATTAACAAAGAAAATTTCCAACTGGAAGCAGAATGATTCATCGTCGAACAAATCAGTGAGCCATTGTGATGCACATTATCTACGACGACGACGAGACTGCAGCTCTCTGCATGCGCGAAATCTGCATCGTGGCGTCGTTAGGAGGTCGTTAATTAAAGAAATTGCCAAGGCAAGCGAGGCAGCGCGATATCGCTTGTTCGAAATTCAATTAGGGAACGGCGCCGATAGCGTTTATCAGGTCACACAGTACTCGGCAATGCTGCACTGTGCTACGAAGTTGTCATTAACGCACCCGACTGGAGAACAACTACGTCAAGGCACAGGATATTGATTAACGCTTAGCTAAAACCACCTAACTGCTGTCTCTGCATCTGCTTTTACCTTCTTGCACCAGTCGACCCAAATTTGGTTAAATTCCTCTTCTCAGCAGGAACCATTTTTTGATTAAAATTAGATTAGTGAGTTACGAGGCAATGATTAGAGTAATTGTCGGTAAAATTAGTAAATTTTTGTTCGAGTTTCAGATTCTGTTTTTTTTTTTACAAAACATAGGCGCATTTCTATTGTTTTGGATACAAAAGATTCAATGTAATAACACTTCTTTCTTTAACATTTTTCGTGAAGTGTCCCTTTGCTCATTCGCATATATATCATTTTCATCACGACTAGTATTTATCAGTAAGTGTTTAGTGACAAGGCTTTACTTCTTGCTGTTAAACTGTATGTTTTAAAAATTTATATTTACTCACATTTGCCAAATGAGTTTTATTAAATTTAAACATGTTTCCCCAGTAAATGAATCAATTAAGTACAAGGAGATCAAAATTATGATGTTGAAAAATCTTACTGCATAAAAATAGAATTTGTTGAGCATCAATCTTAAATATTAAGTGACTGCAACAACATCAATGTCGACACAATTGGCAACAAAAAAATCGGCTAGACATTGACTGAAACTTCAAACACGGCAGTCTGTTACTTTTGAGATGTTTCTGAATGAAAAACCTGCATAGATGACTCGCTAAATTTCTCATTCAATAATTCGAATTGATCGATATTTATATTTTCCATAGCTAAATGTCGAATAATTTATTTATGCGTGCTTTTATTCGAATCATATGTTATCGTTACTGGTTTTTTGCCAAATACATTGCTCAATCATACGTCGGTATCTACGACGGATAAGTGTGTATTTTTGTGCAGTGATGTTTGATACACAGGCCGAGCAGCTGCTTTAAAAATTCAATACCAAGTTCAAGAGCATAATTTTTCAAATTTTCCACCTGAAATTCTGTATTCTACTGATTAATATTATCAATTTTCATATTAGTTTTTATTATACCGCAGCGTCTATAAGAATTTAATAGGTAACTAATTATTTAAAATTTTTGATTGATGCATTTAGTATGAATCAGCGCGTGTTCAATACTGTATTGTCAATGTATGTTATAAAGATTTATAGATAACGTTAAGTAACATAATTTAAAACATTTTCTTTCAGATTCCGCGTTGCTGTTTTTCAATCTTCGTCATCATGTTAAAAAGTATTTTGACTTTCACATTATTTTGGGCAATAATATTGACAGTGCAAGCCAGAAAAGAAGCGGAGTATGCACACGAACTAGAGATTCACGCGAGTAACACGTTCACCGTAGCCAACCTTGTCTACTTATTCACTGTGACAAAGAATCAGTCGCACGTCGGCATCAAGTCGAATTTCAAAGAATTGGAACCGTGCATTCTCACAGTAGACCCCGTCAAAGATGATATAACTGGACGATTACAAGCATCAGCTCATTGGGCAAGTCGAAATATTATCGTCTGGGGCGTGCGTAACTCGGAAGTTGACGATCAAATTAGAAGGACGCAGTACACGTTATTGATGATCGACCCGTGGGTGTGCAAATATCAATCGCTACAATTACCGGTGGATGAGGTGCCCGACGAGTATCCATTAATTTTGCCCAGAGTGCTGGCCGCCAAAAAAAGTTTCGACGTGTTTTTCCCGAGCCAACGAACATGTGCGCCTTGTCGTTTCAACGAAAACGGAGAAAAAATTGATTTGGAACACCAGATTAAAACTGATGAAGATGAATACGTTAAATCTTTCTTCATTCAACCCTTTGAATCGAATCAATTGGCGATTGCTTACTTTTACGTCTGCAATTACGATAATGATACTGCAGTCATGAAATTGCTTGATCACGACTTTGAGGTTGTTAAAAAGGAATTTCTCAATCATACGGTTGATGACATCTCAGCTAATTACGTGAGTTATCGTTACTTTTAATTTAATAATATTCAATAATAAGATTACGCTTTCTAGATTTTTTATTCAGTAATAAAGACACGAATTTAAATCATATAAGTAGGTTAAATTAATAGTTAGTTGTGATAAATATTTTTAAAAAACTTTTAAAATTTTATAGAATTTTATATAGAAGCGAAAAAATAAAACAAATATTGAATTGCTGATCGATGCTTATAGATTACTCTAACTTTACAGGGAATTCGTCGAAATTCACGCGAGGTCGTCCATCGTCCTCACATTGGTGTCTGCTATACTAACCAATCATTAGAACAGGATAGTATAAGTATTGAAGTTTACTGCAAACACTTTGATCCTGATTTGAAAGCTATGTTTAGATATCACGTGCCGCTGCTCGCGGAGTGTTTCGGTAACCATACCACGTTGAAAATCGACTCTCAAGGAAACTCGTTCGTCGGCATCGCTCAATATCCGCCCGTCGAGCATCAGCAGGACAAACCTGTCAAACTCTATCTTTTTCGTTTCGACAAAGTTGGCAGTCTTGTAGAAAAGCTTCATTTCGGTAAAATCGAAGCTATATACGAGCATCTTGAATTGCATGGTATAATTGTCAATCGAGAGTTTTGCCTTGATGTCGTACAACTCTACGGACCGACTGAGCTAAGTGATAGGGAGGTGATAAAATGCATCAGTTTGCTGACTTAAAAAACAATAAATGAAAGATTTATTTCATTATCTTGCTGGTAAATTTTCCGCGCACTAAATAATTCTTCTGAATAAAGCAGTGAATAATTGTATCAATATTATGAAGATAATGTGATGAATAATTGTTTTGACCGCGTTGACACAATTATCTCAAGAGCAATATGAAAATAGGAATAACGAAATAATAAAATTTCCATTGTAAAATATTAATAAAGATTTGATTTTTGAAATGATAAATGCGGAAGTAAAAATACGACTTGCTAATTTTATTCAATAAATATAATGTTACATCGTTATAACATTAGGGAATATTGTTATAGTATCGTTTAGTAATTTCGTCCAATGTGCTCGGAGATCGACAACGAAAAAAAAAGAAAAGAAATTGAGGCAGGATAACATTTATACAGATTTTACGACAAATATGATAGCAACTTTCGAATACTTTTTTTTTCTAATGATGCCTCATATACGATTTTATCCATTCATGCGCACTGTACAGAGCCTTTAAAGTGACCGAGTGAGAGGTAGGAAAAATGCTGAGTACTTCACTAATATATTTCCAGCTTAATTTACATATGCTTTCACCTTATTTTTTGTCATTATAGTTATTCTAATAATAAATGATACTTCTAATAACAACGAAGTTTTATAATATTTTCTCTCACTTTTTCTCTAAGATAGCACAAAACATGCAATATATTACAAGGTTTTTTTTACATTTCATTGATTTTGAGCAAAGCTTTTCAGATTACAGCTCACTAAATTGTTTTGTACAAATATTTGCTATGCACAACAGAGGTTGACACTTACTGAGTAATTCTTTTTGATAACAGAATTCAAATCTTATAAATTATATAAAATCATCTAATTTAGAATAGAATTTTTTGTTTTTATATAAAATGTTTGATCTTTTTTCAATTAATGACGCGAAAAAATATCACATGAAAATACGGATCTTAATCCCAAGAACAAAAGTTTGATAGAAATGAAAATTTCAATTGGCAATAGGTCAGAAGAAAATTATGTTACTAGTGTCTTTCACTGTTGATATTGTATACATAACGTATGAGCTTCTATATTTTTACATGTATGTACTATAAACAAATAGTTTCAACACCAATTTTATAAATCTATCGATTCGTCTAAAAAAATGAAAAATCACATTTTCAAAAGAATTATTAACGCATTGATTGCACAATATTCAGTTCTCAATATAAAAACTGGCTCAACTTCTGCTATTAATTTTATAAAAAACAACGCTAGTAACTAGTTCTGCGATATAAATTTTTAATTGGCTTAATTCATACTATGTTATAGGTTCTAAAAACAATTTTCATAGTTTTGAGCCTTGCTCAAATTTTACTCAACCATTTAAACATCAAGACACATTCCCATCAATTTATTCTAATTATATATATCTGAAATTTCCGCACAAAATAAAGCTGACATTCAAGTCTAATTTATACATATGCTTTACACTGGCAAAATCTTGAACTATTTTAGTGATATAGGCAATTGAGTTTGACAAATTATCAACATTTTTCTTCTGAGACGCAAAAAGCGATGCAATAATTATTTTGAAACTCAGTTGCTTATACCGCTGAAGTGTTGAATATTGTCGTACAGAGAAACTCGACTTCGCTGGCATGGTGAAAGGACTTACAAAAAAGCTGCATATTTTTAAATACTTTACCTCAAGTAAGCATTCTTTTTTTTAAAGGGTGCAACTATTATTTATAACTAGATATTTTTATCCCACTTCATAATTTTAAAATGCTTTTGGTTAAAAAAATGTTTATATTTCATTTATTATTGGAAGAACATTGTATAAATTTTAGTGTTTCGAGTCGAGTGTAGGCTCATAAGTGATTTAAGATATTACTATATTATTTATATTTTAAAAAATAAGATTTATTTTTTATCACTTTATATACAATTTACTATTCGTTTAATAATTTTTGTAAACATACCAAACAGTTTTGAAAAATATTAACTAAAACTAATTGAAAATTTAATTTCAATATTTATATGCTTTATATCTATAGATAAATACATTTTTCACTCATTATGAAAACGGGTATTTATTTACAATATAAATGAACTTTTACTTCTTCAAAATTACTTAATCATAAAAATTAAAACAATTCAAATACATCTATTAACTTGAGAATCATTGGAATGAAAGAATTCATCTACTATTATTAAATAATGAAAATTATTTCTTTATAATTTAAAATTCAATCTCTTACCACGTAGAAAAGACCGAGATGATCTTGGACACCTTCCATTAGAACTTTTTTTTCAATTTTTGACCAATTGTAAGCTGTAGAATACATTTTTCGAGGTGTTAGAAAAAAATAATCTTTTATGTAATTTTGTTTTAAGCTTAATAGATAAGATTGAAGTTATGGTTAACTGTAATTTTAATCGATCGATCCCTTCGTGTTGTATCAAAGATAAATTGAATATGTTTAAGGAATTTATATGGAATGTTGATGTTCCTCTCGCCCTTAGACAAATTTTGAAGCATATTTCGTGAAATTCCACTCCATAAATGTAATTTCTTCAACTCGTGAGTGTATCAACTTTCGACTCCCATATATGATAAAATGTTAGTTAATTATGATGAAATTTGAGTGTCATTTATTGTGAGTGCGAGCAATTATTTCAAAATATATTAATTTTTGTTACATAAGAGATATTTACAATTTCTAGCCAATTAATAATATTTGTCCAAGTCAACCCGAGTGTCGACTAATCTGTTCTGAAATAAGCTGTAAAAGATGTTATTGTACAGGATCAAATTTGTGCATGTTATTTTAAAGTACCTATTTATATAAGTGTAATTGAAAAAATAATAATAAATTTGATAATTAATTTTTAAAAATAGGCAAGTATTACTTTGAGTGTTACTAATGTTCTATCGCGTATGTTAATTTCTACTTCTTTTTGTTTCAGATTTTCCGCAAGACAAGGCTGATATGTACAATAGTAAATATTCGTTTCTATTTTGGATTAGAGATTTGCGCAAAATATAATGTAGATAAATTTTATATAATGTCATTATATTATAGTGTTTAGTTTGAGTTCCCTATCATAATATATTTTTGACTTCATTAAAATAATTTTAAAAAAGTGGTGAACTAATTTCGTCCGCAAATAGTTTGAAGTATACATTTTTAAATATTTACTGTGAATTTTCAGATGTGAAACAAATTCATCGTGTAATATTAATAAATTATCATTTGCTACTCCTATTTCTCGAGTTTCTTAATCTTCATTTCCCTCGAGACTAAACGCCAGTTTTTTGCGTTAGCTGTGTACGTGTATACTTTTTCAATTGTTCACTCAAGTTTTCTTGTTGGGCGATAGCTCGATCGAAATCTCGTAGAGACCGGTAATACGCTTTTTGCGCTTGCGTGCTTCGGTTCGTCAAACGAAAAAGCCGCGCGCGCTCCATTGACGCGACTAATTGATAATTAACGCTTCCAGTGCTCAGCGCAAATACCAGCTGCGCGCTCATTCGTAAAGCGAAACCGCACCATTACCGTGCTCGCACACAAACATAAAACACAAATATATA
>JAWWMK010033903.1:0-56322 GCA_035047105.1 Galeopsomyia nigrocyanea
TTTTTTACTTTTTTTTTGCGTAGATATAAGAAAAATCAAAGTAACAAAACCAGGGGGCAGGGGGGGGGGGGGGATTGAAAAATGGGGTGATTAACTTATCGTTCTTTTCAATTACGTAAATAATTTACTTCATTTAGAATGAGGAATTAGCCAAGAAAGCCTTTTTTTTTTTCAAATTTTTGCGTAGATTTAGCCTCAGTGATAAAGACTGACTATATAAATCTTTAAAAATGATTTTTTAATAATAAAGATTAATATCTCTCTTTTTATTGTATCAAATTTATTAATCCACAATTTCTATAATCCGATAACATATTATGAAATGCAATCTAACACCCTAAACAATTCTAATATACTTTGCACTATAAAACGCGAATACAATACAGCACAAAAGAAAAAAAAAAGAATGTGCGTTGACATCAAAGTTTCCATTAATTACATACCCCGACAACTCATAAATAACGCCATAATCATACGTCCAAGTCACGCGCATTTCGCATCTCAATTGCACGCAGCGCCGCGCGCGGTCGTCTAATTATTTTTCCAAGCACGCGCGCGCACGCCAAGCCGAAAGCCGAGCGGTGAAAAGTTTTTAGAGAAGAACAATAGACGCGCGCGCGCGTATACAACAAGGGCGGCTTAAGAAAATGTCACTCTCGGCACTCCCGATTAAAATCTCGAGTTTTTAGCTTCAGTGTTCTCGCCGCCGACACTTTTGTAATACGCACGATCTCTACAACTTTCTTCTGCCCTCGAGTGATGACCATCTTTGGCTTTGGATTTAACCTGAGTAAGATATGAAGGTTGCTGCGCAGATTTTGAGGTTAGTGCCATGTGCAAATTACTTTTATTTCTATGTGAAATATTTGAAAAATAATGCTTCCGTTGTTACATCGCTCAGCAATTATAAACATTATAAATAGCTATAAAAAATTAAGGATAATCTTACACTGGAATCAGATTATTTTCAGTTGAACATTTGTTCCACCAAATTTGAGGTTAGTATTGTGGCTTATCTTGTATTTTCAGTAAACATCAGAGATTGTCCCAAAATTACATCGTTTCATTCTGTAATTCTGAAATTCTAATCGTATTACCAAAAGACCAATAAAAAATATTGATAGACATCGTTCGAGTCGCGATAAGCCCGAACAACATTTTGATACTCGAGCAATTTGCATGTTAAAAGGTCTATTTCCACGAACGGAACGTCTGAATTTCCAATCTGTATATACACACGTGCTGCCGATTGTGTCCCTTACGTGTATTTTCTCATCGTTAACTGGTCATTTTTTCTTTTTTTTTTTTTCGTTTCTCGTGCGACTGGAAATTATCATGAGAATGGCTTGTCGCGCGACCAAAAAAAAAAAAAAACGCATAGTTCTCAGCCCGAGTCTTTTACACGAAATTTCGAGAAGTATAAAATTTGATATTGTAATTTCGACAGACTGCATCCGATCGATCCGCACGTAGGCCAAAATAATTAACATACGGACACCGTGAAAACAGAGGTTTTTTCCCCCTTTTTAGAAAATCGTTTGTCGAAAAGAAAAAGAACAAGGTTTACACGTGCTTTTTCTAGACGATAAATCCCATGTTTAACGCCCTAATTATAAGGGTCAGATATACTCTTAAGTGTCCATTTTCTCAGTATAATATATCGCTGTCCTAATTGCCATTCCTATTCGTTTGTGTATTTTATACCTCCTAACATCTTGTAACCGGAGTATCATTTACATTTGTCTACATTAATTTTCTCAATTCGACGGTGGAAAATTTTGGAATTGAATTTTATTTATTTTTTTCGTCATTGAAAAATTTAGGCGTACAATCGAAAATTCTAATCGCGCCAAACTCCTGCCTTTCCCGCGAGAGAACAGGAGGGCACGTCCCGTTAATCACGCGGCGATCATCATTCGCGGCCAAAAGAGAGAGACAGAGAGCGAAAGAAGCGCCTCCTTATTGCCGATTCCACGCGCGTGCGCGAACTCATCGGCTCCCGTTTTGTCTTCTTCTTTTTTTTATCTTTCTATCTGCGCCACTCGTTTTTCTATATGTATAATGCTTCTCCTTTCTTTTTTCTTTCCTCGTAAGTTCTTCGCGAAAAAGATCGTCTCGCGGCTACTGTTTTCGTAGAAAGTCGACTGCACGGGATTTGTAAATCAAATGCTATTATATTATGCGTTTTAGGGCTTGTTTTCATTCGAATTGATGGTCGATTGATAAATATAATTATAATTTTCTTTAAAATTTGAATTGTTACAATTGAAAAATAAAATTTCGACCACAAACTTATAAAAAAAAAAGAAGAAGGAGAAATTAAAGATTTAAGAGTAAAACAACATCGCCAAAATCATATCAGTGATGGATACATCAAACATTACAACATCTCATTTCTAGTTTCTCACCCGCAGCGAAGCTAGTACGAGAGAAGAGACAAGCTTCCGTTTTTTTTTACTTACAAACGAAAATACATTTTATGTATATGTACAAAACAATCGAGACTAAAAAAAATCGAAATTAAAGCAACGCTCGTCCGCCATTACAAAGGAGAGGTGCGTATATAAGCATGAAAAAAAAAGCGACCCCCCGTCGTGGTGGTAGTGGTGGTTCGTCGTTTGGATTGTATACTAGCGGCGGCTACCTATAGGTATCGGTTACGCTAAGGAAACCGCATTTAAAAAAGAAGGGATAAAGGGAGGCCCGACGACCGACGACGACGACGACTGGCGCCAAAGCTCAACAAGATCTGTATCACGAGAGAGAGAGAGAAAGAGAGGCCTTTCGAAACGGACGGACAAACCCCCAACCTGAATAATTAATTTATTGCAAAGCGCAGTAGTAGTAGGTAGTAGTCAATGCGTCAACGTGCGCGATCGGCCAACCGAATTTATGTGTGTGCGTATAGTGCTGCTCGACTTGATTTATTGCGAAGAGCCAGATTTTTCTATTCGCGGTAAGTGGTTGGATATATATTTGTTTTTTTTTTTTTTTTTCATTGTTGTGAGTATTGAAGAGCAAAAATTGTTTTTTTTTATTCGAAATGGATGATAATTTTTTTTTATATCCACTCGTCAAACTTTTGATTCGAAGAGACAAGATTTCTCAAGAGAGAGGCAAGTCAATTTCGAGCAAACGAAAACGGATAAACATATGTCAGCTCAACACCTGCCACACCTTGTCCAACATGAGACGACGAAAGAAAGAAAGAAAGAAAGAAGAAAAAAAAAAAAGAAAGAACCTGCCAAGAGAGTTCTCTTATATATACCTAACCCATGAGAAACAGAGATCAGTTCTCTCTCTCTCTCTCTCTCTCTCTCTCGAAAGGCATCGCGACCTCATCAGCTAAACTAGCGATAAACATCTTCGAAATCCTTGTGTTCCCATGGGGACCTAAAGGCAGCGTGGCGGCGGCGGCACGCGCTGCTTAACTGCTGATGATGCCGAAATTTCGCATTGTTCTTCTTTGCAACCGCGTGTGTGGCGAAGCATGTATATATATAGAGAGAACACGATAAGCATCACTTATAATCTTGCGTAAATCGGCTCTCTGATTAACGAGCTTCGTTATACGCTCTCGTGGAGCGAATGGAATTTGAATGCTAACGTGTTGGTTATGATTTATCGAGGACGACCTTTTTCTTTCTTTCTCTTTTTTTATTTGAATGGGGCGAGTTTATAGTGATTTCGGGGCTTGACAGTGATTTCGTATGTATAATTGAGAATGCTAATTTTTTTTTTTTGTGAGAACATTTTCTGCGATGAGACATTGATTCGTTTGTGATATTATATAAAGTAAGGGTAAGAAAACACGTTAGAATTCATGGTGGTTTTACGAGACACCAAACAGATATTTTAATTCTCAATTTTTTTATTCAAAAAAATGTTGAACAATCGTCGTTAATACGCTAAGAACAGTATAATTATTAAGCTTGAAAAATTCGAGAACGAAGCGATTGTACCGAAAGCAATTTTCACACGACAAATCACCAGCAAAGACAAACCATACGTCTAATAAAATCGTGTCACTCGATAGAAAAATTCTCCGTGGCGTCGATATTAGCCGCGACTTTTCTCTTACTATATCGCCTGCACCCTCGCCTCCATAGCAATTTACTACACGGCAGGGATGAACGAGAAGAGGGTAGTGATCTAGAAAAAAAAAAAGAAAGAGAAAAAGAGGGGGTGAGTTATGTTACGGCCGGCCATAAACGAAATGAGAAAAGTGTCCGCTGAAAAATCTGCGGCGCCGCGGAATACAAATGCCCGATTTGACTTGGTCATCTCCGTGAGAAATTGATGAGCGACGACAATATGTGGCTGTACGCGGAAGGGGGGGGGGAAGTAAAAGATAAGAGACGATAGTAAGGGGAGGAGATCGCGTGCCGCGAAAAAAAAAGACAGAAAAATCGTAAACTGCATATATGTCGTTTCTAGGTTTACGATCGTCGAGATAGTAAAAAAAAAAGAGAGAGAAAATGCAAATTGTTGAGGGTAAAAGTATTTTGAGGCAGTGCGAGTTTTTTTTACTGTTATTTTCGGTTATAAACTCGCTGCTGTTGCGTTTTCTTTGAAAAGTTCATTGATTCGGGTGTAGCCATAATGAAGGATTATGAAAATAAAAAATAAAACAATTTTTATTTTTATCTATATACTGATCTCGATACGATGTTGAAATTCTGACGGAATAAATTATTCCAAAACTAACAATTCTATATACATATTCTGTCAAAAGTTTCATACCCAAAGCCGCCCAAACCCAATTGAGTCGAGTCTCAAAACATTCATCCCACCAAAAAAAAAAAATCGAGTTGGCAATCAGATCGTACAAAGCAGATAGCACCTCATCAATCAAGTCATTCTGCGAATGCGTGGAAAGATGTAAAGTCGGCGGATCATCAAACGTTATCCTTTTTTTTTTTTATTATTCATCGCTTTCAGCAAAACGATAACTTTCAAATGAGTTCCCACGACACATCGACACCTCGGCTATTTCCTCGAAAAATTAAGAGCTGGGAATATAGATAAATATGCGCGCGAGCGAAGAAATCGAGTCGGTCTATGTGTGTGCCTTTAAATAGTGTCGCGCGCCGTGGGGCGCCATTCGCGTCACAAACGTGCCGACCACGTTAGAGCGACCGAGAGAAGATAAAAAAAATCCTTTTTTTTTCTTTTAATTTTTTGTCAGGTATGCGGTGATACCGTTGCCCATTTTTGCGAATTGAATTTGATAAAAATGTATTCTTCAAAGTAATAACTCGAAGATCATAAAATGACTTGAGCGTAAAAATTCAAAGTAAAGCAGATTAGTGGATTTCAATGATTTGAAAAGAGAAATGATTACTTCGATTTTTACATGTTATATTGATGAACGACCACATTAAGTTAGTAATAATCGCTTGCTGCACTTTTTATCACTTTGTGCTGAAATATTATGTAAGTTTGATAAAACTATTGAAAATATTTATGGAGCTTTGGATAACTGGCCCATCATTTCGCACACTTCGTTCAAAACCTATACCGAAGCTATACAACCAAAAAGTCGAAAAGCAAAACCTGCAGAAAACACATTTGCCCAACAAGACAATCTAAATTATTTGACCCAAATATTTCATTCACACAGCGACCCACACTTAACAAAAAAAAAAATTCGTAAAAAAGGAAGAATGTTGTCGAAGCGCATACACAACTAGAAAAAAAAAATAAAAACAGATGGAGATCGCGAGTAAGTGAGAGCTGTGCACGTTATGTTAATACAAGGGTACTGGCTAACCATATGTTACGCCCGTCGCTCGCACGGTAGTTTTAATCGCATTAGCCCACCGCGCGTTCACGTCAAAATATCACTCGAACGAAAAGAAGAAAAAAAAAATGAAAGAAATTGGTGTATACGTGACGATGACACCGTTACAACATCGTTCTCTTGTCGCTTATAATCATTACCTTTGTCATTCCGAAGAGAATTATACCATTTTGTTTTCTTTTTTTTTATCTGTCTATACTTACAAAAAAAAAAAAACCTTCCTGTGAAAAAAAAAAGCTTGTCCCCATTTAGATTACACTCGAAGTGCCACAGCAGGCGTGACGATGACAACTCGCGCGTATCGCGCAATCATATTATCCGACTTTCTCGCGTGAAAAATGTAACGTGTAATTTCGACGCGGAGCTTCCTGCGCGATGCTCGTAATTCATATATATAAATGCTTTATCTGAGCCGATCGACGCGCGCGACGTCGCATTTAAACGCATATCGGCCTTGAATTTCGCGCCATATTTATATATGTTTACGCTAAAACTTGATTTCCGTGCACTTCAAGGTTTACGCGTAATTATAACTCGGTAAAATCGTCGATCGATCCTTGAAAGAAAAGATATCGTCTGGTGAAAAGTGAAATCCCTTTTATTATTTTTTTTTTTTCGATAAGAAAAAGAGGAGGCAATAAACGTCAAATGTATACATACATATACGTATACAACATCGAAGCGTGAAATTCTTGCGATCAAATATTCGGCAAGAAAATATGCGCGCGGCGTGGAATGTCAGTGTGTGTGTCGTACGTATGAAGGAATGCACGCAATATTGCCAAGGCAGTCTGTCACATTTGGAAAGTGCCTTCGCTCTTCCTTACTCCCCTTTCTGTTCTCTTCTCTTGCAATGGGCTTTTATTGCAAACGATAAAGCATCGAGATTTGTGTGTTGGGCTACGATTAATCTCTCTTGTGGTCGTCTCTCTCTCGCTTTTGCTTCATGTATTTATGACTTCAAATGCGGATCCCTATATACTTGATATTAAGATATTACCGGATGTGTATCGTGATGCCGGACTTTGTGTACCTTCCGTGCGACTTAGCGTTTGGTTTAGGTAGGTAAGTACTTGTGTAACATTGTTATTCATTCTTGAATTTTGTGATGTTCTTTTATTTTTCTTTGATTGTCGAAAATAAAGCACGTTCGAATATAAATTGTATAGGTTTTGATATTTAATATAAACAAAAAAAATTTTATCGAGCTTGCAGGATTCAAAAAGCTCTGCTACATTATTTTTTTGTAATAATCCATCATTCCTGTAAGCCTGTCAAAAACAAATGGAAAAATTTTCAAAAATTTGACAAGTTTTTTTTACAAATTCTTTTGTCCGTTGATGATACTACATAATTTTTTGATATACTAGCGTTTTTTAGCGCGCTTCGCGCTCCTCAAATCTTTTTCCGAGCTGATGTACCAATCACAACCTCTCACTACACCTTTCAATCGAAACTATAATAAACTAAAAACTAACTAATCTACAATAAAAAATTTTCATAAAAACAGCAACCAATCGCGTGACATAATTAAATGGTTCATAAAATCCAGCCACTGATATTTTAAAAGGGGTTTCGAAGCTTTGTTGAAGATTTTTTTCAATATCACTCGAACTTTCGCCGAAAGCTTTTTTAATCTTATTCCGAAGCTTTGCCTTCGGAAAGAGGTTTTTTTAATCTTATTCGAAGTTTCGTTAATGATATTTGAATCTTTTTCGAAGCTTCGTTAAAGGTTTGCAAAACTTTATTCGAATCTTTGCCAAAGATTTTTTAAAGCTTATTTGCAGCTTTGCTAAAGATGTTTTAAATCTTATTCGAAGTTTCATTGATGATTTTTTAATCTTTCTCATAGCTTCGTTGAAGATTTTTCAAATTTTACGAGCGTTTTTCAGCGAGCCTCATATCTTTTTTCGAGCTGATTTACCACACACTTAACCTCTCACACCTCTTAATTAAAACTATAATAAAGAAAAAACATCACCCAATCACCTGTAGTCATTAAATGCTTCGTAACATCCTGCCACCGATTTTCTAAAAGGGGAGATTTGTCATAGTTCGTAATATAAAAATTTCAATCAAGTATAATTTTTCCTCGACAAAGTTGTATGTGAATATTTTACTTGATTAAATTTTCGAAGAATTATCAACAAAATTCGTCATACTGTATGCGGAATTTGTCGAAAAAAAAATCATTCAGAATCGTTTTTCCAACTCAGCAAAAAAAAAAAAAAACTTGACAACAAAATGATTTTTCCACACGAAATATCGTTTATATCAGTGGCAGTTTAAAATTAATACTGAAATCTTATAGGTATTCTTCATAAAAACCATCTCAATAATTTTTCTCCCATAAAAAGAAATAGCAGCTCGAAAAGAGCAGTCTTCCAGGCCATTCAAGAAAAAAAAAAAGAACTAAAATAAAATAAAGTAAAACAAGCACAATATATCACGCGAAGAAGAGAGAAAGAAAGAGCGTGGGCGTGATATGATGGGGCCGGAGCGAAACTATGCTGGCAACCGGTGATTATGCCGTCGACACATGCTATAATAATCCTCTCTCTCTTTCGTGTGTATGTGTGCGTCGAGAAATTACGAGCCCTATAAGATATAGATGCCTATTGATTAATTACCTCCGATACACGTATATGACGGAATTGTTATATATACATTTTTCAATGTTTCAATCGTTAATAATACTATACACGAGTATGTGTCGCGCGCGTTATATATAATTGGCGCTTTCCCGCGCGTCAAAAACTCGTTTTATCCGTGAGGCAAGGCATTCATTAGGCAATTACACGCAAAATGTATCGCACTTTATCACCTGCCACTCTCGTACGCCAATCGTTATTATTTCGACCGTGAGTTTTCACGATAGCTCGATAAAAAGAAAAATATAGTGACACTTTCACTCCCCCCTCTTACCTTCTTCCATGTGTGTGTGTGTGTGTGTGTGTGTGTGTGTGTGTGTGTGTGTGTGTGTGTGTGTGTATGTGTGTGTTTGTGTGTAACAAGCTGCCGCCATTGCTGCATATAGCCACACACATACATACACACACGTCGTGTGTCTTTCTCTCTGTTTCTCGCCGAGGCGCATTGCAGGCGAATGCACTCGCTCGTTCTCTCTTTCTCTCTTGGCTGCTAAAATCGCAAAGGCTTACGGGGGCGTGGCAGCGAACTCCACCGGTGGTCTCCGCCACTGGCGCGAGCGAGAGAGAGAGAGACGTTGGTTTTTTTTTTTGCGGTTTATGGTTACGGGAGGTGAAGGAGGTGGAGGAGGAGGAGGAGGTGGAAGACGACGAGGAGGGAGTGATTTTTCGACGATGCTATGGGAAATTCATTGTTGACTAACCTTCTTTTCTTTGCGTGAGTTTCTTTTTGCGAAATTATTTTTTTTTTCGTTGGGTGGAAATTTTTATTTAATTTACTTTTATACGATGATTGTATTTAATATATAGATTTTTTATAATTATACGTGAGTATAAATTTTTTTTTTCAAAATTAGACCAATCAACCATCTGTCGTGTGTCGATTAACAACTTATAAACACGGTCATCATCTTATAACGGTATGATTTATCGTGTAAGCTTCTACCTTGCAAAAAATTTATATCTTATAACGTTGATGCATAATTCGGCAGTTTAATTTAGTTTATCGTTCGAATTTCCGATGTTTTATAAATATACTTGTCGCGCGCGCGACAGAAAAACCGTTTCTGCGTGAAATTTCACTCTGAGAATGAAGAGAAGAAAAAAAAAAGATGGAAGATCGTAAAATGCAAATATGGCCATTGGCAAATTACGAAACTACTGCTGTGCTCCCTCGTCAAGGTGGTCGGGATAATTTCACCTCAAGTCTCTTCTCCCTCCTTAGTCGTCCTAAAAAAAAAATAAACTGCGCGGACGATGATGATGATGATGACGGCACGAACGCGACGAGTCACGTTGCGAATTGAGTTTTCAATGTCTATATCGATATCATAATGGGGAGGCTTGGAAAATTTATCTGAAAAAGAAAGTAATGTATAGAGGGAATGGATTAGGTCGAAGAATTTCGTTGATTACAGGTTGCCCTGCGGCAAAAGTGCCGGATATATAGCTCGTTTTCTACTCTACTTTGCGGAGTGACATTTATTTTTTGCCTCGTTTCTCGCTGTTATTTATTTTTTTTTTTTTTCGTGATTATTAGTTGTAACGTGGTTGAGGATATATATATAATCGATTTTATAATACTTTTTAAAGATGCTACACTTGTACTGGTTATCATCACTTGTTGTTAAAGTGAAGATTTGTCGCGACGTGCCGAGGAAATGGAGTTTAGAAACGACAATTTTCGTTTTGACAATTTGGGTGTTGTGTGATAGTAGTCGTAATAATTTGAGTAATTTTTTTTTCTCGAAGCCTTTTCACGACTTTTGCAATACACACTTTTTACATATCTCGTTTTCACGAAGTATATACGCAATCGTCTACGCCTGCGGGCAACGCACAGCTGCAAATTAGACATCACGCACAAAAGTTCATAATCATCAAACCCAAAAACCTCGACAATTTTACGATCTCACGGCTGTTATATATATACCCTAACAAGTGTTGTTTCACAACGTTGTAAAAAAATACACCTGCGCCTAGATTTATTCTCTTAACAATCAAGTAGTTTCTTCATCACGAAATTCAAACGAAAATTATAATTTATCAATGAAAAATGTATCACACACAGTTCGACACGTCATCGCGTCAAAAATTCCCACAGAATTTTACGAAGTTCTTCCCCGAGGCTACGGATGTGCAGCAGCAGTCAATAAAAAAAAAAGAAATTTCGCGAGACCCCATGATTAGTCGCCCCCAAAAGAGTATAATACAAGGCGGGTCTACCTTGTTAGCAGATCGCGCTCCTCTTCCGTTTGTTTTTTTCTTTTCTTTTCACTTTCGGATATATACAACCGTGAATCTCCGCCACTCACGGCGTTATTATATCCACACCTGTCATTTGTCATTTGTATTTGTGCAGCTTGTATAACTTCGACGAAAATTTTCGAAGCCAAAAATTCGCGAGAGCATTTATAAGAATTTTCTCCTTGAGCTATATATATGTAACAAGAGAGATGAATTTCGTAACCGACTAAACATGCCAAATTGCTCATTCGAATAATTTACGAGCTACCGCTCTCGTTATCCGAATAGTCTAATTCCGAGTGTCTGTGTGTGTGTGTTTGTGTATACCTGCTCGCAGGTTAATTGGCGGGAGGGAGAAAGATGATTACATAGACGTGTGTGGGCTTCTCTCTCTCTTCGAGTGTTGCTTTTGGCTCGAGACATAGTGTTGGTGTGCCTTAGTGCGCCCGCTGGTTATATAGATGATTGCCAAGGCGTGCGCCTCCAAAAAAAAAAGAAGAAGAAAAATACACACAAGGCCCGAATGGAGATGTTTCCGGGAGGGTTATAGCAACGATGATGATCGCGAATATCTCGTTTCGCACATGTGTGTGTATGTTTTATCTTTTATATATATAGCGACACAGTTTCACATTATTGTATAATAGACGTATAGCTCCACGAAAGAAAAACATCGAATAATCAATGGCAATTGAATGGACGTTTATTATTATACCACACACATAGACATGCGCGCGTAGGAGTTTTATAGTGCGCGCAACTGCTGTTTCTACTGATGCTATACTGCTGCTGCTGCTGCTGGCAGCCAATGGCCGGGTAATTGGACAAAGCGTGCCCGCAAATTGGACCACCGACCGAGTAGAGAGAGAGAGAGAGCTGAGATGCCTCATATTTGCATCTCGACGACTCTACGCGGAACAGACAGACAAAAGAATTTAAATATCCGACGACGCGGACGAGTTTTTTTTTTCTTCTCTTTTTTGAAAAAAAAAAATACTTTCATAATTGACGGGTGTATCTTACCCGAGACGAACAATGTTCATTGTTTGACACCTTACGTAAGTTCATATTCTCGTCGTCGATGAAGATATCAGTCGAGCTATTATATAATTGCATATTATACGGCGGTGATGTCTCGTGTGTGTGTGTGGGTTGTCGAGTGTCGGCAAATTGACGATCCTTTCTGAAAATACTTTTTCGACTCGTAAACGCGTGATTTTTTTTGGCTTATAATCCTTTATCGTTCAACGACGTTTATGAATTTCATTTATTTTACAACGTTTCGTGTATATACATAAGAGAGTGAAGTCGAAGTGAAAGTCTATATATCTTCAATTCAATTCGAACAATCTACAACACCAACATTAACACTTGCATCAAAAATTCAACTTCCACACACTTATGTATATACATATCGTCCGCAATCTATCGCTAAAACGCCGTTTTTCCCATGCCATATAACCCAACACCAATAAATCCTCCACTCGCAACGAAACGAAAAAAAAATGAAAAAAAAAAAAAAAAAATATCCACACGCGAATAGATCGGAATCCGCGAGTTTGCACACATCTCTATATGTAAGGTTCATTGTTCGAACATTTTTCGCGCGATTCGTTTCCTCTCTTTCTCTGCCCCGTGTGTGTCTGTGTGTGTGTGTATCATGTGTATGTGTGTTATAGTGCTGCGATAGCCATTTGTACGCGCGCGAGCTGCGGCAGCGACGGCGGCGGGGGCGCACTAAAGCGAAACGTTCATGCCGAGAGAGTTAAAAAGATCACGTATCTATATATATACACACAATGAAGTTTGTTGTGGTGATATTATTTGCCGTAGAAGTGACTTCTTTTTTTTCTCTCTCGTTGCATGCATCGTATATCTTGAGGGAAATAAAAAGTAAAGCTCACGTGTTAATATCCCAAAGTGCTTGCTGGTGGTAGATGTAAATACACCAGGGAGGTAAAGGAGAAGACGCGAGAAAAGGAAAATCAATCGTTGTTAAGGCTTATAAGAGATTACTTCTCCCTATATATATTTTTTTTTTGCACGCGATGCTTTGTATCACGGCTTGTCTCCGTTGAGAATTGTAAGCGGATGTAACGAGTAAAAGTATGGAGCGAAGCTTTCTCGTTAATAATTTATTTCTATTATTATTATTATTATTATTATTATTATTATTATATTTAATTCATTATTATATAATCCTTATATATTACTATTTGTAAAGGGTTAAGCCCGTAAATTGATAAACAAACAATACGCACGGCTTTATCGATCTAAATTTCAATTTGTCATCAACCAAAAACTCGAAAGTTCCGAGTGAATGAACAACGCAATCGTCGCAATAAATTTTCAGGTTGGGGAACACACAGGAGCTTCGCTATCCTGCAAAATTCCGAAAGAGAAAACGTCTGTCTTTCCGTTTCTCTTCTTCTTCTTCTTTTTTTTTCGATTTATATATAAAAAACAGTCAGAGGGCGGCGGTGACGATCAAACGACAACGCGTGCACGTCGTTTCGCCTACGCAAGTCGGAATGCTCGCACGTGATGTGTAAGCTAACAGTAGGTGTCGTCGTATAGTTTCTTCTTCTTCTTCTTTATTTTCGTGATTTTAGTATTAGACTAACGGACGATCCAAATTTCGTCAGTGTGTGTGTGTACCTACAAACGAAATTTCTTTTCTTTTTTTATATTGTCAAGCGAGGACATGAAAAATCATTGAATTACGAGTGCAGCTGCGTTTCGTGACATCAATTTGGTCAACGCTGAAATGTACTTTACAAACAATCGATGAGAGCGCTGAAATAAAATACGTTGCGCGCGATCGAGCTATATGGCAGAGCATCAATCATTTATATTGAAGAACGCACCCGTGTGATGTGCGGATGCTGCGGGAAAGGTATAAGATTACGACAAACGGCGTCGAATTTTCCCTCTCTCCCTCTCGCGGCTTCTATATATATATTATATTCCTGTCGTTAAAATAAAAATTTCATCATTTCGACGGAAAATAAAACTAATAGCAGTTACGATTCGTTAATTGATTTTATATATTTGCGTTCGATCGCACTGAGAAAAAAATGCGTGATCATTAGGCATCCGGGTGCCTATTGATTATACGCAACTGTGTTTCATAAATTTGACCTAATGGTGGAGGTGTCTAATGATTCGGCACCGCCACCTAGACAACAATTAATTCAATGCTGAAATAAGTTGATGGATCGATGAAATAAACAATGGGTTTAGGGTATGCGGATGCAGTGTAAGTGTGGAAGACTAAATATATGAATGGCATCTAATAGCAGCAATCTCAATGCAAAAGGACACGAGCGATAATTTTGAACACTGCGACTTTATTGGTTCATAATTTCTGAACGCATTCAAATATTCCGACGAAACTTACTGTGGCTTTTCGGTAGAGTATTAGAATACGATAGAAACTTGAATCAGAGTTCACCGGAGCCCGAGGGGCAGCAATCTTAATGGTTGTTGAAAAGCACCACACATGAAAATTTTGTATGCTCTATACTTGAGCAATTGATCTAAATATATGTAGTTTAAATAACTTAAAGGTGAATAAATTCTATATCAAAGTTGAGACTCTAACATATTATAAAGAAAATTCAATATTATTGCAACTCGCATCTTTGTAAAGTTCGGACTTTTTTTAAATATAATTAAAAGAAAATAAGCCAAGGAAACCAAAAAAAAAACAGAAAATAAAAAATATCCAAACGCGCGCGATGCCAACGACTAGTAGTATATAACTATTTCGATGCCCTCATTTGCCATTCATACCTATTTAGTCCTCCACATTTATATACTGCATTCGCATACCCTACATCCTTTGTTTATTTCATCGATCCATCAACTTACTTCAGAATTGAGTAATTGTTATCTAGGTGAGGGTGTCGAATCATTACACCATTAGGCACCTCCACCATTAGGTCAAATTTACGTAACCCAGTCGCGTAATCATCAGGAACCCGTGAGTCTAATTATTACGCACTTTTTTTCTCAGTGCGGAACGAGGTATATATAATAGAAATATATAGTGTTGGATTACGCTAAATGTCGCGAGTCTAAGGTTCATCGGTCTCGCTTTTTCTCGTGTACAAGAAACCTTTGAAGCTGCCGATACATCCGCTCTTTTACATGCTGATGACGCTAATATAGGTACCAATCAGCATTGTACACAATTTCAATTGAAACAAAGAATAAAACTGATCGACGATACAGGCTTCTGAAAAAGTACATACACAAACGCAGCCGTCGAAAAATAAATTCACGAATTCGTGTGCGGGCGTAATAAAACATTATTCCTCGCGGCATTACATTATATATACGAAGCTTCTTAAATCACGACGATGCGTGGGGCCTAAATTGCCATCATCGATTTATATTTATGCTCCCTACATGCGATTGTTTTCGCATCTGCTTCATAATACATTCTCAATCGTACGATATCGGCAGGTGAAACAAACAAAAAATCATAAACGATAAAAAAAAAGAGAGGGTATGGTTTGGGTTTGGATTGTCCGTTCGATTTTTCGGCAAACAATTGCGCCATTGGAGGGCAGCTGTTTGCCAATCGTGAGCTCGTTAAGCCTTCGGGAGGGATACGAGTTTCGACTGTAATAGTAGATGATGGTCAAGCAGAAACTGGCCTCTCTCTCTCACTCTGATTAGAACAAACGTACGCGACTCGATTTCCCGAGTGCGAAGCTTCATACGTGAGTCGCATGATATCTTTTCTGTGTGTGGCGTGGTATATGTCAACGTTTAGAGTTTCGAGATTCTCGAACAAACGAACGTTTGACTTTTCAATTATATTGAAAGTTGAGAGCCGATCTTTGAACAGTTGATTGGGGCGTGCGTGCAAAAAAAAAATATATATTGTATATGTATTTCTCTGTTTTATGCGTAGGTTATATATAGTATTTGACGTCCCCTCTTACTAACGAGAAATCCATACAAGTGCAGTAGCGGAGTTATATACTTGCATTACGATTCCGGAAGAACGCTGCGATACGGCCATCTTCTTTTTTTTCACTTTCAACTCCCCCTATCTCTCTTACACTTTCTCGCATCCCTTATGTGCATCCCTTGCGTTAGCGAGAACTCTTTCTACCCTTGCTTGCGAGAAAGTTTTGATCCCTTTTATTTTTGTCTCTGTCTTATCAGAGGGCAATTCAAAGATTTATTTATAGATAAATAGAATGAAATTTATTTTATATGATGTGTAAAAAATATAATACTATGAAATTTTGTAAATTATTTACATGACCGAGGAAGATTTAGATTGTTAGAATATAATTTTAGGCTAAAGATGTCGCAGATCAAAAAATCACATGACAAAAAAATTATCGCTATATCACAGTATTGTTCTTGAAATAAATCATAATATCATCATAGCGATCACCAAACTATCCATACATTGAATTTGATTTAATTTTCATGTTTAACAATACAAATATACCAGAATCTTTTTACAAATATTCCTTTAGCTTGACATCTCATCATAAGTATACAAGCCCCACACAAGGCAGCAGCCATCTCAAGAGAATCATAAAGTAATTAGCACGAGAGCTTCTTTAATTTCTCAAAAAGCAAAGCAAAAAAAAAAAAACCGTCAGATCCAAGCCGCGCAAATCCTGTACGAATCGAATCTCCTCCCTTCGCTCCTTCTTCTTTTCGTTTTTTTTTTCTTTCGCTTCCTTTCATGTGCCCCGGGTGCAACGTGTATGCGCGCGCGAAAGGGTCGCGACATGCTAAATCGCGCAGCGCGCGCCAATGAGAGAGTGAGTTTCAAGGCGTCTTTTTCGTCCAATAAAAAAACAAACCCAACCCTTATATTCCCTGCGCAGCGTCGTCGTCGTCGTCTGCGTGGAATTTTCCTCTCTTTGTTTATATTTCTTCCTGTTTTAAGGGAGGAGGAGGAAGAGGAGGGTAGCTTGTGTAAAAGAGAGAGAGTCCTCAGGCGGAAGTGTCGATGGGTATTATTCTCGCGGCTTTTTCTTTTGATTGCCTATATATACATATAGTGGATGCACAGAGTTTCGTTCGAGGGTCGACGGGGTTATTTGAATGTTGTGAGTAAGGCTTTGATGTTTCTCTTCTTTTTTTTTGTGTGCAACGTCGTTTTGTGAAGCTCGTTGGTTAAAAAAAAGGATTTTGAAATTTTATTCGAAGGGAAGTTTGAACGTATTTCCAGTCAAAATTAAAATTTCGACAAAAATGCAAGTTAATGTACAAAAATGTTTTTCCCTCGCCGAGCTACTAAATCAGGCGTAACAAAGGAGAGTGCATCACGTAAATCAGACACGAGAAAGAGAAAGAGATAACGTACAAGGGAGAGAACATAATGAACGTACAGTGGAGATTAGCGCGAACAGTTAATTCGCGCAAAATCTCACAGATATTCCCACACTTTCGGGGATATATCAACAGCCAGATAAGATTCAATCTTCTCACTGCTGTATGAGCTTCTTGGATGATAACACTTGATCGCAAAGTAAAATAAAATTTGAAAAAAAAAAACATGCCATTCAGACAGATAAATCTTCAATGAAAAAGAAGAAGAAGGAATAAAACAGAAGCGCGTATATAGTCGGCGTCATCAAACGCAAATCTCATCCCCTTCTCCTCCTCCTCCTCCTTCAGTCGTTGACGACAAACCTGTGTACTAGTTTTCATTCATGTCCATGTCTCGCGCTATACGGCTATACGACAACTTTGACCTCGCGGATATACAAGTATATATGTTATGCTCGAGTGTTGCACGAGAATTTGTAGATTAATTTTTTTTTTATTACAAAACTGTTTGTTTTTCAAATCGAGTGCAGAAACGAAATTCTGCGAGGAATTCATAATCGTATATACATATCCGGATCTCATTTTAAATAATACGTACACCGACTTACAACCGACGTACAACAGTAGCTTAATATCACCTCGTTAATAAACCTGAAAAAAAAAACCAGCCTGACATCCGGTGTCTAAAAAAAAGGAAGAAAGAAACGTATATATTTCTCCGTAAATTTCCAAAAAATTTCGAGTTACCACCGCTCGAGCACGACGACGCTCATTCACTTCTTCTTCTTCTTCTTCTTCTTTTTTTGCTCAATGAACGAAACTCGTTTGGAAGCTCGCGTCCAGAATAACTAAAACGTATATATAAGATAGAAATCTCTTCTTTTTTTTTTCGTACGTGCCTTTGAGAAGAGCTTATGTACTCTCGACTTGTCTGCTATACTCCGCGTGATATTCCTCTTCTCTCTCTCTCTCTTTTTTATTACGCGCGCATCTTATTTGGACGCGTGCGTGGCTGCGTGCGTGTGCGCATTTGATAGGAAAGTATATAAGCGCGCTATACGGCGATGCCCCCGAGGCGCGATAAGCACGCAGCTTTTCCTTTATTTTTTTTTTTATTCTTAAGTTAGTATACGTGATGGACACACTTTGCGTAAGCAAGTAAGCACATATACTTTTAGATTGTGATATGTATATAATGAAGGATAACGGTGATATATACTTCACAGCAAAAGGCAACAGAGTTTTTCCAATTACATTGTTCTCTCCTGAAAATTCGACTATATATATTTAATTTTTTATATCGCTATCAGCAACAAAAAAAAAATTCAATTTTTGAAATGACGAAGAGCATGAATATCAACGCTAAGGACCACCTATACAAGCAGACATTCGAAACAACGTCGCCATCAATATTCCAGTCCCCAAAAATTATACCAAAGCAATGCATCATATATACAAGGCACATACACTCGAAAGGATATATGTATGTATACATTGCATGATGATTGCGCACATGCAACTCCTCGCGGTCCTCTACATATATCCAGAAACGTTTAATCAGTAGCCTCGATCTTTTAGGTATCTCTCTCGTCGTCGTCGTCGTCGTCGTATAATGTATTCTCTCGGTGAGACAATAAAACCACTGCTCGCCGCTGTATGTAATATGCAAAGCGCGGTAGCGCATTTTGGCGAATGATCAAATCGCAATTTATCTGCCGATTGACGTGGCCCACCCAAACTCTCTCGTTCTCTCTCTCTCTACCCGTCTCTGCGCAATAAATAACACGACGCCGCCGCCGTTGAATCAGGTGAGCCATTATGAATCATCTAAAACAATGGAATGTTGTGCGCGCGCTGTGTGTGTGTGTGTGTGTGTGTGAGAGAGAGGGCCGATCTTAACTCACAGATATAGATATATATAGAGCGTTTGTCGGTGAGTGATGTGGGATATTTTTCTTCTTCTTCTTCTTCTTCTTCTTCTTCTTTCGGCTGCAAGTATGTGTTTGGGATATATGTAAGTTATTGAAATTATATCGAGCGATTCGTGGAACACTTTTTTCTTCTCTCCTTCTTTCGATGGAATTAATAAAGTAGTTTAGACGAGAATACTTTTTCTTTTTTTTGCTTGATCGCGCGAGGAATTGTCAATTATGTGATATAGAATGCAGGTTTAAATATATACTTAGCCGACAACAATTTCACTTTGTATCTATCTACTGTTTTATAGTATACTTAATTAAGTAAAAGTTTATTACGTACATATAAAATCGCGATTCTCTATATAATTTTCCTATATAAAACGTCCACTCCGTCATTATAATACACATAGTTTCTTTTCCAACCAGGAGAAATTATAAAATTACAAACTCCGTTATTATATTCACTTTTAACATAAATCACTCTCGCGAAATAAATAGTCAATACACAAAAATAAAATCCCGCTCGGCGGTTCGCGCGAGTCAATTGAAAAGCAACATACCCCATTGAGAATTCGACAAACGGATCACCCCTCAATATATAGAGAGACTCGCGCGCAAACTAAACAAACAAACAAACGATCACCTGAATAGCCTCGACATATACGCCTACACAAGGGCAGCATCTTACCCAAAGATAGATTAATCGAGGGGAAGAGCGAGAGAGAGAGAAAGAGAAGCTCGTAAATCAGGCAGGTCAACAATGCACCCCCGCACACACAACAGACAGCAGTCACAAGCCATTAGCTTTTCACTTCTCGAGAGCTCGAAGCTCGTTATAATAGGGTTTTTGTATTTTCCAGCAGCGCGCGTGCCGCTTATATAGTGTCCTTCTTCTCTTGACGAGAGTTTTTGAGAGGGTCAGTTGCGCGATAATTGGGCCGTCTCGTATTTATGTTTGCGGCTGCCATATGCCGCATCATGCTGTGTGGACTTCTGCTGCTGCTGCTGCTGCTGTTGCTCTTTATGTTTATTATGAGGTTACATCGAGAGCTCGTTTTTCGGAGATTGAGATGTATATTATATAGCGATGTTGGGGGTTGGACCGTTGATGGTTGATTTTACAAAACTGACCTTTTCTTAATGGCATAATACTTTTGGGGATAATAGAGAGCCACGAGATACATATGGTATTTTAATATGGAGGTATTTTACGTCGACTGGAATTTATGTAATATATCATCTTTAATAAGTAGCCTTGAAACTATATTGAAGATTCTATTGAAAAATTGAATAAATCAATCGAAAAATAGATTATCTCTATTTATTTAAGTTTTTCTGTATTATGCAACCCTACGCACAAGAGTTTCATCGCCTTCTATAGGATTAGTAGGTATACTCTGATTAGTTATTAAAATCCTGCTATTAAATAATTTTATATTGTAAAATAAATAAAATTAAAAATAAATGTACACATCATAATCAAATACATAAACGCTCTCAATAAAAATCCACACCACTCGAACTTTACAATAAACTGCCCTACACAAAGTGTACGAGGGGGATGATGATCATGATGATGATGCTTTTGGTGTAAGCGTGGGATAAATGGCAAAGCCGGCCATGAGAAGCTCACTCATTATTTCCCATTGAACGCGACGGCAGCAGAGGTTCAAAAAGTTTCGCGTTTTGGGGGCAAAGCTTTTCGCGGTGATAAATGGAAAGCCACACCGACCAACCGAAATTTAAATCAGAATGGTCTTCTCTCTGCCCGGATGCTTGGGCAATATGTTCGCTGAATCGTATTGTGTTACGCGCCCTCCTCTAAAAACTTTGCCAAAAAGCACAAAAGCTCGCACGAGCGAATCAACAAGTTTTTAGTTGCGTTGTGTGTGTGTGTGTGTGTGTATATATATCTGTTTCGTTTGGTTTGATGGTCAGATGGTTTTTTTATTGCTTGAAAGGTTCAAGGTTTATTGCAGATTGATTTTTGGGTTACATTGGGTTATTGGGTTACTGTGTATTTTTTAATATGAACTCAACTGAAAAATTTAATTTTTCATTATTTGCAACCAAGTTATCAAAAGAATTTCATAAAAATTAAATTTAAGAACCCAAATATAAGAGAAAGCAAATTAATTCCATCGGAAAACACTCGACGATCATAAAAAAAGGGTTTTTTAACGGTCAGTTTAATCGCGATAAATATCTGTCAGAGCATTTGCCGGAAAAGCTCGTGTAGGTATATTTATCTTCGCGTTCTTTTTTTTTCTTTCTCTCTCAACTCCTTTTTATTCAAACGAGGGAGCTCGAGTATAGATATACATATAAGCAGCTAATGAATCGACGATTTACGAGTTTCACGGCTTGCTGGTCGGCTGCTCCCGTATAAGCGTATATAACTAATACCAACTCTTTTATATAACGTCATGCTCGCGCTTTCGAATTCTCGCTGAGACACGAGGGTTTTTAAACCGAAATTTTCTGTCGCGCGAACAATGTATATGTATATTATCGAGCACACAAAGTAAAAAAAATATATCCCACAATCGAACATCATCCGTCTGTCAAAACCACACTCGCACACAATGAGAAATCGCAATAACGCGAAATCTTGGAAAAAGAAGAAGAAGAATAAGGAAAAAAAAGGCAACGTTCTCTAGTTCCGTTCACACATTATAACAAGACATGCTCCGGTCCGTTTCCGGCGGCGAAGCATTGCGAATCACGCCGTTACGCTTGCATACTATAATGCCGCGTTATTATATCGAGAGAGAGAGAAAAAAAAAGGAGGGTCACCGATTTCCTTCCTACACTCGCTGCTGCTGTCTTGTCGGTAGCAATACATATATATATATATATATAGAAAATAAGCCGGAAAGCCGATTGGCCGCAGTATCCTTCCGCTTCGAATTCCTCTTCTTCTTCTTCGACTTCTGTGGCGGCTTTTTGAAGGTGATGGATTCGGGCACAATTGCCGTCGCGCTCACGCGAACACCCATCGCAACGTCGAGCGTCACGAATGTTTTGGATGTGTGTGTTGAGAAATTGATTTTTTTTTTAATTTCACGAAAATATTCGTGTATGTCGGAGAGATTGTTTAGTTTTAATGTGTACTTGAGAATCCAGGGGCACGATGCATCTTATATATCCGACTGTCTGATTAAAACTCGAAGTAAATGACCAAAAATAATATTTTCATGCCATTTTAAAAGCAAGTACTTTCAACACCCTCTGAAAAAAATTACCTCAATTAAAACACAACTCTCCAATTAAAAAATAAAACTTTTCTTGCAAAAAAAACTGCAAACGTTATTACATACCAACCGTCGACTTCGTCGTCGTCGAAAAATCAAGCAAGCATACCAACGCTTTGCCGACACACACAACACATACAAAACCGCAAAATAAAAAAAAACATATATATAAAGAAACGCCATACGCGCTCGCACGCGAATGTGATTATCGGCGGTGGCGGGTGTAGCAGATGTGCGCCACAGATATCCGGCTTAACGGGAATAGCTTTAATGACTCGTGTATGTTATGTGTGTGTGTGTGCGCTTCCGATTTTTCGGCACGATTTTTTTTTTCCATTCTCGTAAAGTATTGTGACCGATTGACTACTTCCGTGAGACTTTTTGCGCGGTGTATAGAGGTCAGTTTTCGACGTTATGAAAAAAGAATCAGTTTTATTTTTTTTTAAATGTAAAATAGGTATATAGATCGAGTTGTATTGAAAATAAGATGATTTTCATTGTCGACAGATGATCAACATGACCTTCTTCTCTATCGTATCTATTAACAATCATCGCAAGCAGAAAGCTCTCACGACTATCAACTCGTAATATGCATATACGACGGTTCGAATTGTCTCTCAATGTACATATAAAAATCGCCTATATATACACATACAGTAAATTCTTTAAGCGCCACATCGCTCGCAACACATCATTAAACTCCCTCTCGCTCGTCGCCACGGCAAATTTCACGAGTCATGAGCAAAACACTCGTCATCATCAAAAAGCCCCGAGCTATTTAGTCATCTAAGCGTGTAACCGCTGAAAGACGTATATGTGTGTGTGTATATATATTTGAAAACCAAGCGGCGCCCTTTCGCGCTCGTAAATAACATTTCAAAAGCCGCACGAGCAGGATGCAACGTATACACAAAGCGCATCTCTGCGACATTTCCCTTCTTCGACCAAAGAGACGTTCGGCCACCTGCAAGAGAGCGAGAGCGAGCTTCCAACTTCGAAAAGAAACGAAGACAAGTAGAGGCGCCGGCGCTTGGTCTTTTGCTTTGCTTTTGCTTGCAAGGACAGTGGCAGGAGTAGCAGTAGCATCGTGGGTAATGAGTGCGCCTTGCAAATGAGCCGCTTGTTTTCTGGAAAAGGACGAGGGACGAAAGACTCTTTTGCTCTTTGGTGCTGCTGGTATACCGATGAGAACTATACGCTTTTGTTGCGTTGATTTTTAGTTTACTGCGAGAGATCTTGAGGATGTGAGATGTTTTTTTTCTTCTTATGTGGGGATAGTTGTGGTTGATATTGTTGATTGACGATTTGATTGATTGTTAAACTGTGGGTTTTTGTATGGTGAAATACATTTAAGTGGATTGTACGTGGGTGTTTTGGAGATATTAGGTTGTTTATTGAAAAACGTGACTTTTTCATTGGCGTAAACTGAAAACTTTATATAATTGTTCTATTTTTGTACGCTAGATGGGCAACTGTCATCTGAATCGTGTGAGAAAATCGGAAGCTCATCATGTTATGAAATGCGTAAAATAAGTGTGAATTATGATATGTTAATTCGAAAACTCGACAAAAAATGTCTGGAATAGATGTAGCTTTCTATACAAACAGGGTTAAAGTGTTAGCTACAGTGTTACAGTAGCTTTCTATACAAAATACCTTTCGCCGCATTGACATTTAAATTCGGATATCACGTCGAGCGATTATCTTGCGTCATTAATCAGACCAGGTATTTCTATAAATAACTCCAAACTTATCAAAGTTAAAACAACAATAAAATTCACCATTCAAGTTTTCAAATTTTTGGGGTTGTTTCTTAGATAATCTATATAAAGCCTTTCATCGGTGCAATTTAGTTTCTATGTCATGTTCTGTGAGGGTTCAGCGTTTATAAAGTGCAATGAAATTGACAGCAATGGTGATTAGTTTTTGGCGTGCATTTTGTACTGAAGAATATTTTACGTATACTCGATTTCCAAATCAGCGATTTCAATTCGATGAGATTTAATCAAATCAAAATGAAAACTGAATCCACATTGTCATAACAAATATTTCAGCAACGATTAACATTGGCGATTACCACATATATCGTATATAGTTAGAGAAACTTGGATTAATTCACTTCTGCGATGAAAATTATTACACATAATATGTAATAGTGGTGCCGGTTACGAGAGCAAAATTTTGGTTCTTTTATCTTACTGTAGATGGATAGCTGCCACGCTAGTTATATGAAGAAACAGAAACTCATTATTGTATAAAATATGTAAAATTCATAGGGATTAGATGTTATATATATTCGAAAATTTCTAAAATACTGACTTCTTTGATAGTTCAATTATCATAGGATAAAAACATTTCCCCTTTCAAATAACACACAATTGATCATTCAAAATAACTCCAAACTCGAGGCAAAACTAAAAATCAACAATAAAATTTATCATTCAAGTATAAAATTTCAAGGGTCTCGCGACGCGATAGCGTGACTCGAGGCAATGAGGAAAAAAAAAGTATATACACAGCAGTGTCGCGATCTGCGCGAGTCGGGGGCGGCAATATTAGCGCGAAAAATCTGCATAAACGCAACGCCACCACGTCGACTTGCTCTCTCTTTCTTTCTGATTAATGGACTTTTTTTTTCTTTCTTTCTCGAGACGAGGGAGGTATTATTGACTTAACAGACTTGTGCTGTTTTTCCCCGCTTTTTTTTCTCTCTTTGCGGGTATAGTTATAGGATCGATTGAAGCTAATTGAGTTTAGCGAGTTAATTTTCAAAGTTTATATGTGGATATTCCAGTGTATTTGAATACCATTTTCGCTTGTAAATAGAGAGGAATTTTTCACAATAAATTTCCGTTGTACACAAAAAAATCACCTGTCCAACTCGCGAAATTATAAACAAGTCGTCAATGAGTCTCGCGCCGAAAAAAAGGAGACCCGTTGCGCGCGATGAAAATGTTAATTACCACTCAAACAAAAAAAAAAACAGAAATGCCTCAAGCGTATGTGAATCGAAAATCAAGTTCGAAAAACCCCCAAAAAAAAATCATTCAAAAGAAAGTCCCGTAAATCGAAAAATCCATCATCGCAATTTAAACACGCGCGTGGGCAAGCAATAAAGAAATAAAAATTTCACGCACCCATGGTGTTTATATATGTATATGCAACGACGACGACGACGGCGACTATGGTGATGGCGCTTAATTACATTTCCAGCTCTGTGCACGCGGCCGCGGCGGCAGTTCAATGTGATTAACCTCATTTACAATTCGTTGTCGTTTCGCAATTCTCTCGCTCGCTCTTTTTTTTTTTCATCGCGTGCTCGACGACGACGTTCGCGAGTTTTGCAATTATGCGTTTGCTATTTGGCGGCTTGTAAAATTGACACGTATATACTATAGGATTCTTTGTGTTGTTTTCATTCGGGACGCAAGTGATTATATATATTTATCTAAACGATTAGTTAACTATTTAATGAAGTAATCAATCAATACGCAATAATTCACATCAACATTGTCTTTCAAAGATCATATAAACCACATTATAAATTCCCGCAGTTACACAGTAAAAAATTTTACTCATTTTCGGGACAAAAAAAGTAAAAAGTTACTCAAAATGAGAAATCGGTTTCTCATTTTGAGTAACTTTTTACTTATGTTGAGTATAACCTTTTTACTTTTTTTGTTCCGAAAATGAGTAAAATTTTTTACTGTGTATACATTCGCATCGCACGAGAAAAAGAAAGAAAGAAAAAAAAAATTGGTCACCGCGCGCAATTACGCGTACACATTGCGCGCTCCGTGCGCAAGCACGCAAAGAGCCTGCGACACGTATATATAATATATCGCGCACGGCACGAGAAATGACACGCTATATACCTCACCGTATATATATATATCCTAGTATATACGGAGAAAACAAAAAAAAAAAAAAAGAAAAAGAGCGCGTCTATATACGTAATAATTGGTAGGCTATTTGAGGAAGCAGCCAGGCGTGTATATAGAGCCCGCAACGATATATTATTATTGGCTTTTGCTTCGCTCGATGCGCGTGAGCATTGTCACTCCGATGCTCGCGCTTCTTTATATGTATATATATACATATATATGTATACGGCGACACACATGCACATACGCGTGCGTATATTGCCATTGCACGCATATGCGCGGCTGTTATAATATACTTTTCCTCGCCAGCAGTAGGCAGCAGTAGCGGCAAGTATGAACCTTTAGGTGTGTCATTATTATCGCCAACCGGACAACCCACTTTTTTTCTCTCTCTCTCTCTTCTTTTTTCCTTTCCTGTGTTTTAATGTATATGTTATTTATTCTCGTGTGATAATATATTTCTTCCTTTTTTGTTTTGTTTTTGTTTTATATATATTCGACAGTCGCTTAATCAATCGTCGTATATATATATAAATGAACACATCCAATCGCCTTCCCTCTCTGTAAAAAAAAAGCGAAAATTGTCACTCGCGGATGCGAAACCACATTCCTCCACCTTTTAATTTATTCGCTCGCGTTCTCTCGCCAAACGATCAACGCGCACTGTTTTTGATTTCTTTTTGCCAAATGACGCGCTCGCACTGACTTATTCATCGGACGCTCATAATTACAGCTTCCTGCTCACGTATTCCGTCGTCGAACGAGATCATTTCACTTCTTTGTGTTTTTTTTTTTTTTCTATCGCGCACACGCGCGATATTTCGAGAGACGATTGACGCGTACGTTGACGGTTATAGCGTGTAATGATTGACGATCAATCAATGATTTTTATATTTTCAATTCATAATCTACTATATAATCGATGATGTATTACATAATTTCTATGCAAAATATACCTAAAAGACGTCATTTCCACATCGAAATTTCCAAACGAATCAATTGCAAAAATGTAAAAAAAAAACACGATCGCACACACACATCACATCACATACGCGATATTAATTGAACACATACAACCTGCGCGCGGGCACGCGTTAAATTAATGGTTTCGCGGTACGATATCGCGCTCAATTGAAAGCGCGTTTCCTCAATGCGTATCGAGCGTAACTCATCGTGTATATATATATGTATGTACGTACTTGTACAACCCTCCTACTTTAAAACCGTTAACTTTCGATATAAATTATAGGTTTGCCGGCAATAACGAGCGAATCAATTAGATTTTCAATAAAGAATCTATTCGTGCTCGCAGCTGTTGCACACTGTATATATACACGAAGAGACAAATAATTGTTTGTTTTTGTTTATTTTTTTTCTTTCGATGATTAAGTTTTTTGGGATATAATTCAATGAAAATTAATATAAAAAAGAAGAAGAATTAAGGAAGATATATAGAAGCGTGGGTGGCCATACGCGTATATGTGTACTCGTATATAGTATAAAGGCGGGGACCCAGTTTATGGGCAGTATAGGTCCCCGTGCGCGATCATCGCTTTGGACCAATGGCCGTTCGCGAGTCGCGGCTTGCCAGCAGCCGCAGCCACACCTTCTGATCCGAAGCGCAGCGGGGAGCGCGTTAACTGAGGCCATCTGTTGGTGGTTATACGGAATAAGATTTCAAGACTTTGTTACGTATTATCCCTTAACCCCCTATTATCACGCGTAAAAAAAAATTTTTTTTTTTATGATTGTTCGAAAATATCCTTTTTCCGTTGTATATTATACGTTATTTTATTGATATTGCAACAGACGTTAAATTAAGGTTGTAAAATTTTAAGGATCACACATTTCAATTTTACAAACATCTCCTATAATTGCATTAACCACGAGTATCGTAGTACACGTTGTAAAATAATTTTCCGAAACATACACACTTGGAATGTCAATTGCACTGCGCACATATGTATATATACATCATAAACGTGTCGCGTGAAGCGAGGCCATTTCGACATTTTTTTTTTCGCGGCGTCGTCGTCGCTCAACAACGCCTCAACATATATGTATATTCCTGCTCGACTATAACACTCACGTGTGTGTACTTATATGTACATAAGATGTATCGACCAGCAGCAGCAGCAGCGAAACTTTACTTCGAGTGTATGCAATTGACGATTGTTAAAACGAATTGCATGCGCCGAGTATTTTTTTTTTCGTCAAGGGGTTGAAAGAAAAAGGTGTATTATATCTTCTGGGTTAATTGAACTCGAAGTTTATTATTTCCTTTATTTTTTCTCGAAAGAAATTACTTCATTTTCTTCGGAAAACACTCTCAATTATACCATTTCGAATTGCACTTACACACCGCATTCTCTCTCCAATGAATTTCCAATCGCCTTCTTCTTCACCATTCGAAGAAGAAATAAAATTAAAAAAAAAAAGAAAGAATCCTCCATCGCGCGCGGCTAATCACAGAGCCCCGCGCGCTTGCTCAGTGCATCAATCGAGTGAGAGCAATGCACATCACGCGTCTGTGTATATATATGTTGCGCGTACAAAGCGACGAGAGAGAGAGCGGCACATAGTCGCCGCAACTCTTTCAAGACGAGTTCGCGTATATACACGTTTTTTTTTTCTTTTTCTTCTTCTTTTCTTTTAAAGCGAAGAGCGCGGCTTCGCTTTTATGCCTTTCGTATTATAGCTGCAGCAGCGCAACGATTTACGAGCTTTCGTCGCCGCTGCGGAGTTTCACTATTATAGGTATGAGTTTTTGGATTTTAACACGTGTTTTTTTTTTACATTCAATTTCGTTAATTTATTCATTTATATAGAAAAAAAAGCGAGAAATCAGATTATACACAACGAAAATTCGAACGATAAAAAAAAAGCGAAAGTTCGATAACGAAATTTTCGTTAAAACAACGTCATTAACCAACGTGCATCAGCAGGTATATCGAAAGTTTATATAAACTCACGCTCGCGCTATAATCAATTTAAAAGCCCATATATCGAGCGAGAGAGAGCACTTTGTCGATGATAAAATTCCTGACGCTAATTAACTAAAAAAAAAAAAAAAAAAAGAAAACAAGAGAAAAAAAAATCACTGAAAGAGCATTTGTCAACGGGGTAAGATAGTGGTGTGGGTGGTGGTGGCAATTATCGTGGATAATTGGGTGGAGGGGCAGCAAACGTAGAGCTGTTTAATTGCGAATGCGAAGACTCTCTTTTGAGAGTGAGAGAGAGAAACACGCCCTCTCGCGCTTATCGCCGGAGAATTTTTTTTTTTTCATCCGATTGGAGATCTAGGATTCTTTTTCCCCCTCGCTCTCTCTCTTCTAACCAATGAACGTTCATTAAACTGAGTGATTTCTTCGTTTCTTCTTTTTTTTTTTTCATCTCGATGCAGAAGAGTTGCGTAATGGCATGTATATAAGCGTCTCTGCACGGCAACGACGCTGTGGGATTTGGTGTCGATCGATCGGGGGGACGTAAATTACCGGAATTGCGAAGAAGAAAATAAAAACACAAATATATACACGTACTCGAACGTAAATCTTCATACATATACAAATATACGAAAGCTAATTAATAGCCTCGCGGCCTAAAAAAAAAAAGAAGAAGAAGAATTATTAAAAAAATCTACATCCCTCTCATTTTCTCGCAGTGGTGCCGGAAAGAGAGAGAGAGAGAGAGTGGCACTTGCTTTGAACTCACATTTTTTTTTCTCTCTCTTCTTCGATAACAGCTCGCAGCGTTGGTTGGCGGTGGTGGGCTAATTAAATTCGCTCTTGCAGCCCTGCGTATATCATTGTGTATATATACTATGCCACTGCCGCGTACGAAGGAGACAAACGCCACTGTGCGTGATACGATGCGGCAGCAGCCAACGCCACGTGTTTTTTAATTAATGACTATGCCGCCTTATATATACCACCAGAGGGTTGAAAGATTGCATATATAGCTTGATGATCAATTTTCTTTTCAAAACGTATAGCTTAGTTTTTTTTTTCTTCGAGAAATACAATACAGAAAATTAAATAAAAATCAAGAAGCAATGTATATAAACGAAACCCAACACACAAGAGTAAAGTTGGCCTCTCACGCGTGGGATTATACAATTTTTGCGGTAGTGGTGACGACGACGACGACGTACCCTTACCATATCTATATATATGTATATGCGAGTCGCGCACGAGTTCATCCCCTTTCGCGTAGCAGTGTCATCGTCAGAGGGTGCTTGGTTTTTTTATTTTTTTTGCCTCTTCTTTGCGACACCAACCACCACACAACGTCGATCGCATATATGCGCGCGCAAAACTAAAAGAGAAGTTCGCTGCTGCTGCTGCTGCTGTACACTGCATTTAAAATTCAAATTTTATTTGATTATATTTGAATGCCGATTCCCGCGCTCACCGCGCTCGTTTGCAATACAAATGCCTTCCGCGAAATTTACTAAAGGGTTTTATAAAACATCGAGATTTCTCGCTTTTGATTTTGCAAAAAATAATTTATTATATAAGAGAGTGAACTTCGAATGATAAAGTCGTATAAATTTGAGTTTGACGAGCAAAGTATTTAAAGGGGGAGAGAGAGAGACGTTGTCATCGTGACCTTGCATTATCGCGAATTTCAAAGAGCCACGGGAATTCCATGTCCGGATAGTCGTCGTCGTCGTCGTTCGTCGTAGTCGTTCGTCGCTTGATGTCTCTCCGGGAAGGGTGAAGATGTTTTTGAGGGAAAAGGGAATGAGAGATTTCATCGATCGATAGCGTGACAAGCTACGGTGTGATGTATATCTTTCTCCAAGAGAATATATACCTTGAAATTTTAGCATCTAAGCTATAATATATCCTCGGGTAGCTGTATCAAAAACTACAGCTAAGTTTAAAGAGCTACAGTGTATATAATATCCCGTATCTGATCGAAAAAAGGCGACGAGCTCGAAAGTATCAAAATTACCTAATAAGAGTCACGTATAAGTCTCTCGTTTCCAAGAGAGTAAATTAATACTCCAAATCACCCATAATCGCAACCAAATGAAAAAAAAAAAAGAATGTTGCATGCAGGAAAGAGAGAGAGAGAGAGAGTCAATTAGCCGCGCGTCAATTATTGTCGCCAAAAGCCGTCAAACATCTGCTGTCTTGTACATAACGTGCAGCAGGTGTGTGACGTACATTGACGCACAAAACTTGTTATACTTATGTGTATAGAAAAGTCACTGGAGATGAGAGAGAGAGAGAAGAGATTTCTTTTTTTCTGTTTTGCGAGAGTTCGTGTTTAACGAGAAAAGTTTCGTACGCGCCCAAGTGGCTTTTCATCATCATCGTCATTTTTTTTTCTTTTTTTTTTGCGCTTATTGACGTGAAGTGGATGTGTACTCGACGATTTCTGCACGTGAAACGTATAGAGGGAGGATGAATCACACGAAGTTTTGAGTTTCTTTAAATAATTTATACAAAAATAAAATTCAAGCAAGTAGTGAAAGTCGAGCGTTCGGTCAGACGCAAAGATATTCGTCACTAATAACAAAAAAAACTTAGAAACTCAAATCCATCACTCGACAACGACGACGTGAGCACGCGAACAAATCTCTCTCAAAATGTCTCTCTCTCTCTTTCTCTCTCCACCGTGTATAATAAAAAAAAAAGGCGAGCAAACCCGAGCGATTAGTGGCAATTAAAGTCGACTGTCTCTCGCTCTGCTCCTTCTTTTTCTCGCAACGCAACTCGCGTCATAAATCCGCGAAAATTATCCCGTCTGCTTCAGCGGTAATTATAAATTCCTGCGCCTGGAACGCTGTGGCAATTATTCGCGTTATATAAGTATACGCGAAATTATCGATTATTTTTTTTCAAAATCCTATACATGACGCATGTAACCTAAACAATCCACGAACAGAGTGCATTATAATCGACAACGACGAGCACGGTGGTCTTTCGTACATATATATAGGGAGGGTAAAAATTAACAATATATACGCGAACGCGAATCCTTTCGCATTATAATATAGACCTTCGCTCATATGCATAGCTAACGAGGTATATATAAGGGGAGTATACGTATCTGTGTGTGTGGCCTCTCTCCTGCATCTCTGTTTTTTTTTTATACCTTCTCGTGCTCCACGATCTTTTCCGCATGCTCATGTATATTGAATGTATACATACATGCACACATACGTGTAGGTGGAGTCTCTCTCTCTCTCTAAAAAAAAAGCTGTTAAAAGACAGTCCATCAAGTATATATCTAGAAACAAGTCATTAAACAATTCTCCCTCTCTCGCGAAAGAAAGAAGAAAAAGAAGGAAAAAAAAAGAAGAAACTTTTGCAGCAAAGAACAATCTCGCGTCGGCGCGCGCGTAAATCCTCTCGCGAAGCGCGGAGGGAGGCCTTCCTACTCTTTTGCCGCGCGGCGCTTCGGTAAACCGGCCACCGGAGCTGCTGCAAGCAAGCAAGCCAAGGCAAGCACATACACAGAGAGAGAGAGAGAGAGAGAGAGAGAGAGACCACCTCGGCGCCGCTAACCAGCCCTCTCTCTCTCTCTTTGTCCGGCTTTATTGGCTCGGGCTCGAGAAATCGCCGAGAGGCCCTTTATCTTGTCGACGTTCGCTTTCTGTATGTGTGTGTTATATATACATATATATATATACGGTAACGCCGATGGCTGCAAACGACGCTTCTAGGATTGCGATTCGTTCGTTGGAGAACTTCCCCTCTTTCTCTCTCTCTTTCTTTCTTTCTCTCTTTTTCTTTTCTTTTTTTTTCTGATGCGCTTCTAAGAGCTAGCGCTACCTATCGGATTACTACTACTTCTGTTTTTTTTTCATTTTCGTTGGTTGTAATTTTCGCGAGTAAGAAGAAATTTTTCTTCTTCATCTCGAGTTCTCGAAACAATTCGGAAATCAATACGAATACTATATCTTAATATCATTCGAAGTTGGCAAACTGAAATATACCAATATCATTCATGTCGACAAGATACTATACGATTGTTTCAAATGCGATGTATCTTGGCACGCTCGTGCTTTCATAATTTGCAACCCCCTCTTGTGTCTATAAAGACTATAAAAAAATGGGAGATTCTCATGGGCACATTCGACACGCTGGTTTTATGCGCGCGCACGCGTGTCGATATTATATTATATTAACGCCCTGCGACCAATGCCATTCGATACGCTATATGTATATAGAACGCGAATGATAGCTTCATTATATATATATAACCTTTTTTTTCATCAAAAGTTTTGGCTGAGATTTCAAAATACGTATGTAGGTTACAAACATTCCATTATACTCCGTTAGTTAGCACATATAAAAACATCTTCATTAACGTGCGTATACAATTATTTTTTTATCCCGTTCCACTCACCCACCACGCGCCTAGAGATCTAAAGAGCCGACGATCAATTTTTCGAAATGACTATTACTCCGAAAGAAAGCCATCATCATCATCATCAACATCACTTGTGTCAATGAATCGTTTGTTGTGACAATGACTCTTACGCTTTAGCTCGGCAGGGGGTCACTTACTTATATATACGTGCGTGTGTGAAAAATTCACGCGATGATTCACTTTTAAACAACAACAATCTCCTCGGATCATTATACGACAAAAGTCACACACACACACACAGTGAAAAAAAAAGAAAGAAGGGTGAGTCGAAGAGAGATGCGCATTTCCGGACGTAACGCGCGCGTTGCGTTGCGTCGGCGTCGCGTCCGGAAGCTTGCCATCGCGGCGAACTTGGGGCACGTGGCATTAGCCAACACGCAATTGTGTCCGGCATAATATAAAAGCAAGGCAGATTCATTTATATATATCAGAGGGTAACACACTTATACACGCATCGTCTCTCTGTGCGGTGATTTATATATATACGCACGAGAGAAAATTCGCGCTATTTATCTTTTGAGCTTTTGCTTCGAGAGAGTCCGAAAGTAGTATTATATAGTATATACGTGCTGAGAATATATAACATGTGTGTAATACTCGGATCGTTTGTAATGCTGTTATTTAATTTACGTGTATCCCCTATTTTACTACGAGTGTTTACCACTCGAATTTATATATAATATATATATTTGTATATATAAAGAAAAAGATTGGAATCGATAACGAATATACAAGTGCGAAAGTGTTAATATACATATATATACCAGTATCAATCCTGCTTAGCCATTCAAAGCGTACCGCAAGCTATCAATTACAAAAGCAAACTCCCAATCAGTGTGTAAATCGTCACCCAACCCGTGAGATTTGCATTTTCATTTGATTGCCTTTGATACCGCACACACACAAACATATACACCCTTCTCCTTATTTATCTCCCCCACAGTTAGAGATATACCATAATACATCCCTATCGGCAACTATATTATACTGAAAAACAAAGCGAAAATTCTTATCCATCGCGTGTTTATCTATACACACTTTTATCCGCAATTAGGCACATATATATATCCCCCCCTTTTGAGAAAAAAAAAGAAGAAGAAGCTGCGCACGCTTGCGACCCTTGGGTGTATAAAAGCCATTAATCCATAATCGAGGCCAATCGGGCAAGCGGCGCACACGTGATACGCGCCGGCAACTACACCCTTATGGAGAGACGACGAGAGAGAGAGAGAGAGAACTATTTGTTAGCAATTTTCCGAGCGGATGTGCGGTCATTGTGATTGTAATGCGCCACGCGACCGGCAGCGCAGTGTCATCGTTTCCTTCGTCTATCTTCTTCTTCTCTCTTTTTTTTTTTCTTCTTCCCTTCTCCATCATGTGTGTGGGATAACAATATTATTGATTTCTCTGGTGTTTTGTATTACGGGAACTGATTTGCGTTTTTCTCTTTCCGTGCGGAATACTGGTGGAAAAAATTTGTTGCAGGTCTGATGAAAAGTTGCCTGATTTAAAATTTATATAGCACTCTGTATAATTTCATTGCCTTTCGATAAACGGCAACAAGATTCAATAAAAGCAAACATTTTTCGTAATGATGCTACCCTGGAAATCAAAGAAATTTGATTTGATTAATGAAAATATTGATAATTTCGATAAAATTCAATGCATGTTGTAGACTAGTAATATAATAATATGATAATTAAAGTATCAAACTATAGGCAACTTTTCATCATTATTCTTAAGGTTTATTTTTTTGCCAACCATGACTTTTGCACTCCAAAAAATATAGTTTACCAACGAAACTGCAAAATAGCGAATCGTCGAACAATAACTTTAGAATATTCAATTAATTGACCCGCGTATATCAGTGGGATCAATGTCTAAATCTCTTCTTACGCAGGCTGAAAATCACTGAATCACACAGACACACACACAACAGGCAATCAGTCTCCCCCCTTATATACACGCTTAAACTAACCCCTCGATACTTGCAACGTAATCCCCGCAACGATGAATTATGTCGGATGACCTCGTAAACTGCGGGGCTACCCAAAAAAAAAAAAAAAAAGGATGGCACTTTGCATATACATCAACAACTATATAGGTATATACATTGAAAATTAGTATATGAAGGCGATAAATTTGAAAAGTGAAAAACGACAGCTGTGGACGTTATAACAGCCTATAATTATAATCAACGTTTGGGAATGTCGAAGAAGCGTTTTTCCTTTATATATTACTTGATACGAGATGAACGTGCGTGAAAGATGTTAATGATACAGTCTCTCGCTCGGAGGTATATGTTTTTTTTTTTTTGAAGGGAGTATAGGGTTTATTGAATTATTGACGCTCATGCGTGTAGCTTTAGGAATCCATATGTATTATATGACGTCCCGATGAGCTACTAAAACATCCTAACATGATTTATCGATTTCTAATTGCCATTGTGTGTTTGTATAGGGTTGAGAGTAGAGTGATTTTTTTTTCTCTTAATCTGTTTGATCTTTTCGAGACAGAACATTCTATTAATTTCGTATGTAACATGCTTGTTGGAATTTATCCCAAAAAAAAATTATTTTACCCTCGAAAAATAAGCCGAACTGATTATTAATTTCTTGTCGTCGTCGTCGCACGAAATAATTGTCATCTTCAAAAATCGCGCGCTAAAAAACAAAAGAGGAAGAATTCGTATATACACATCGATAAATCACACACAGCACATATAAGTCGACGTCTGCGCGCGCATCGCGCATCCAAAGCGCGCAAAAAACGATATATATACGCCACATATATATACATTCGGCTCGCCAAATCATCGCGATCGCGCGCGTGCGACTCTTCTTCATCTTCTTCGTCGTCTTCTTCTTCTTCTTCTGTGTCTGTCGTCCCGTGTTAATTGCCATCGTCGCGTTTTGATGCGAAAAAAAAAAGAAACAACGACGATCTTATAACTCAGGTAGATCAAAATGTCAAAGAGAATATCATTCTCTCTCTTTTTTTTTCTCAAAGTTCCCGGAACAAACCTTTGTCTCTCTCTCTATATATATACTAATGGAACACGCGTTTCCACGCGCACGGATCATGTTTTTGATCTATCGCTCGTTCTCGATCAATCTCTCGGTTCGCTGCGTCTCTCTCTCTCTCATATTTTTTTTTTACCTTGCGATGAATTTTTCGAATTCACAAGATCGCTGAGAAAATAGTTTGGCCGTGAATAAAAGAAGCTTGCGTTTCCAAGTCGAAATAGTTCAACTATCCTATACATGTCTTATCTCGCGAGATATACACTTACACACACGCAACGCACGCACAGGTAGTAATGTGGGAATGGAGTTTTATCAAAGCGAGAGCGCAAAACTTTCCTTTCATCTCGAGCGCCATTACGCTGAGCAGCTGCCGCTGCCCGTTAATTGCCTTTCGCGAGGGTGACAGATAAAACCTTATATATATAAGTAAGTGCGCAAAGCAACTATTTTTCTTCTTTTTTTTCACGACGAAGATGCATCGGTTGCGTTGATTGTTATCGCTCTTCGGCACGAATTCGACACCTCGGTCGGCAAAAAATTTCATCGGAGCATCATCAAAACTCGCGATTTCTCGCGTAATTAAACCTATAGGCAGCAGACTTTTGCACAAGAGAGGAAGAGAGAGAGAGAGGGGAAAAAAAGAGAAGTATCCTTTACGTGACAATCGTGAGAGCAAGAAAGCGAAAGGGGGGAAAAAAGGGCCCCTTGTCCGAAAACCGACTGGCGCCACATTGGTGCATACCATCGTGTCTCGATCTCTCTCTCTCTCTCTCTCTCTCTCTCTCTCTCTCTCTCTCTCTCTCTCGTGAGAGGCGCAGCAAACGCTTATTATTGCCGATGTGTGTGTGTGTGTGTGTGTGTGTGTGTGTGTGTATTGCGAGTTTGGTTCTTCGAAAAGTATATGTATGTAGACAAAAAAGGAGGATGATTTAGCTAACCTAATTAACGGCTGTGTGTGTGTGTGTGTGTGTGTGTGTGTGTGTGTGTGTGTGTGTGTGTGTGTGTGTGTGTGTGTGCGCGTGTGTTTGACGCGCTAGTTAATTGAAATCTTCGTTCGCACACGCGAATTTTGTTAGAAACGTGCATGAAGGGTGATACGAGCTTCATGTTCATGTAGAAGCTTCGATTTTCGAAATAATCAAAAAAAAAAAATATAAAATTTCGGAAATCTAGGTCACTTGCAAAAGAGAGAAACGAATGAAAAAAGAAGAAGAAGAAGTATAAGAAATTCACGATCGAGAAATACATCGCAAAAGTAAGAGACTGGATAAATAGCCCGCATTCTCGAAGATCCTTTCGAACTTGGCCCCTGCGTGGCATTTTCGGCGCAGATATCGTAACGAACCTTTTTTTTTACCCTATACTATACATACTTATATACGTATACTCAAAAAGGCGAGGAACGAACACGACAGTTCACGCGAAATTTCGTTTTGACGAATACCGAGGTGAGTCACAGTTTTAAAAGAAAAAAAACCGATTTTTATCTCGCTTCTCTTTCGACTCCCAAAAATGAGATAAGAGCCAAAAGAGTGTTATAAATAACGGGATCAGAAGGATCATTTGCCTGCCAAGAAGAGATAGAAAAGGTCAGAGTTTTTTTTTTTTCGTTTTGCCTCTCGCCACCGAGATAACGGTGGCGAAAATTTTAAATGCCATTAACGCTAATTGCATTTGTCGTGTGTATCTAAAGCCGAAGAGGAAAATCGCATTATCCTAATACCCATCCCCCCGTCATATATACTATATGTATACCTGCGTTTACCGTGGGGTCTCGGGAAAAAAAAAGAAGGTATAGATTACAGAATGAAGATAAACATTTCAACACGAACCACCCCTTTTTCCTTTACCTGCGGAAAATTTAACCATCAATTTTTCGGGCGCACGAAAAAAAAAATTGCGAAACATATATACACACACAGAGATACACCGAAGAAGAAGAAGAAGAAGCAGTGGTTCGGTTAACGCGTTAACGAGGCTTGAAACAAAAGAATCTCTCTTCGGACCCCTCTCTGAAACGAAAACGATAGAGATCGGCCTCTCTCTCTCTCTCTTCTTTTGGTTTTGGGCCCGTCGCGCCGCTAACTGCGGGGGGTTGGTGGCGCCACGAGCTGTCATCGCACGCGTGTTTGCGTCGCGTCGCCTTCTCCAAAAAGCCACAGGTATATATAACCCTTCTCACATACACACACACACACTCACACACTGCTAACTATTTGTTTGTTAGACGAGTTCATTTCACTTTTCTATATCTTCAAATACTATAGGGTATAAGGGGGCTGCTATTGTATGCTAATTCCACGCTTTTTTTTTTCGGGAATTCCCTTGTATATATACGGTACAAATTATCGGGGCGCTCTCTATCTATCATTTTGGGCTTCGTTAGAGGTCGACGAAAAAGAAAAAAATTAATTTATTTTTCTGATAAAAAAAAAGAAGATTACGCACCTCAGGATGATAATTAGCCGCCGTGCGAGGGAGCGCGCAACCCTTTTTAGTATAATAATAATACAAAAAGAATTAGCCGCGCGCAAAAGCTCCTTTTAAATGCACGCGCGCGACCCGTATTTGTCCCCCCCCCCCCCCCCCCCCATAATGGTATATGTATATATGCTATTGCACGAGAGAGAGCAGTGAGAAAGCGCGGCTGCATGAGATTCGATTCGATTCGATTCGATCGTCTCTCTCTCCTCTCGCGGCGGCGTGGCGCCAGCGTGTGTGGTCTCCTTTCGACTTTAACTCTCCCTTCTCCTTCTTCTTCCTCCTTCTTCTTCTTCTTCTTCTTCTTTCTTCGGCCATAGATGTCTTAAGTAGATTGGCTCTCTCGCCGCTCGTTTCTTCCCTTCTTCTTCTTCTTTTTTTTTTGCGAAAAACGCCGGCGCGCGATTTTCTCGGCTGCAGTGCGCTTCGAGAGAGAGAGAGAGAGGAGATGCATTATCGATCATTATTCGAGGAACGGGTTTCTCCGCCTGTGCTGGTTATATAGGCAGGTCTCTCGCCGTTTTGTTGCAACTATACACATCGAGTTTGTACGTTATAGGTGTAAGCGCGATGTACTTGTATAATTTTTGAAGATACTATATTCGATTTGATAATTGAAAGAAATGATAAATATACGGTATAGATTTCACAAAAATATATAGAAAGAAGGAAAAGCGTGTCCGTCTCCAATCATCCATATGTAGCGGCGCCGCGGAAAATTCAAAGGGCAGCAGCGGCGGCGGCACATATACACACTTCATTAGCATTCAATTATCGAGTTGGCTGGGCGCGTAACGCGGATTACGCACAAAAAAAAAGAAAGGAAAAAAGGAAAGAAATGCCGCATTCTCCTGTAAATTGGCTAAGCTCGGTCGTCGTCAAGAGCCCCAATTGGATTATGTGTATCCATTACCCAAAAGAAGCGAAGAAGTTTTTCGCCTCCTAATCTCGATGCTTCTATCTGTTTCCGGGGGCAGATTTTTTTTCTTTTTTTTTCTCTCTTCTAAAGTCCCTTTTTGTACGAGTGCGACATCCCAGAAATATACAGACATCTTCTTTTTGCATGCGAATGCACTTCGTTGCGTTTGGGATTATTCGGTTTCTTTATTTGCGCGACAATGGACATGGATTTTCCTTCTTTTTTTTTGTATGTATATATTTAAGTTTGTTGGAGATGTGGTCGAGCTATAGAATTCTCAAGTGTGTATCACGCGAAAGCTCGAATTTATTGCAACATTAAAAAAATTACGAAAACTTTCACGTCTAAAAAAAACAACGAGATGATTCTAACGTAAATTACTCTGAGAAAGAATAAATAAGAAAAAAAAAATGACGCAAAATTGTAACCGACCGCAGAAACAGCCAGCAATTATCCGTTGGGCGATGGTCGATTCGTGGTTGTTGTTGTTTCTTCTTTTTTTTTTTCTTATTATGCAAAAGGCTTAAACTTTCGCTTTGGCGTCGTCGACTTTATGAAGTAATTTCGCTTGCGCGCGGTTCGCGCGCCTCGTTTTAGAAAGTGCATGTGCCTCTTTTTCGCGTTGTATAGTGTTCCCAAACGATCATGCACCGCGCGCGGACTTATACTTCTCTTCGCGTATATATATATTATTTCAGCTCTATGGGTTTTCTCACGAGAGAGTTTCTCTCTTGCAAGATTTATCTTTTTTTTGCATTGCGTCATCGTAGAATTGAAATAACGGAAATGTTATTATTATCATTTTTTTTTCCTTCGTAAAACCACACACTCCAACCCTTCCAAGTAATCGTTCTATTTACCGTGTGCACCGCACGTACAATTCGTATACAAAAGCCCCCGAATACGGAAGCATCACAGCAGCAGCAGCAGCTTAATCGAATCGTAACACCTTGACAGGCGCGGCCTCTTTCCTTCAAATTGAGCCAACAGGAAAAAAAAAGAGAGAAGCGTCGGCGAAAGAAGAAGAAGAAGAAGCAGAAGAAGAAGAAGGAGAAGAAAAAACACGTCTTGAGCCTCTCCTCGCACGCGAGAAGGGATAATTCTCTGTCTATGATGGATACAAAAGGAAGATGCGCTGCCGCGAGTGAGTTTTCAGGCCTAATTTCATTCGCATAATAGGGAATTTCAGTTTCTACCTCTCTTTAACGGGGGCAAGCATTGTCAGAGCCACTTTTTTTTTCTTCTTGGTTTGAATGCTAGAATAAACTTTCGAGTTTCACGTTCGCCGCGGACTTCTTATTCTATTATTCAAAGGGATTGCAACTGTTGAATAGACGTGGAGAGGGGGATATATATCTAAATGAGTTTTACGGTTTATATATCTTTGTAATGGATACCTTCTTTTTTCTTCTTCTTCTGCTTGCGTTGAGATGTTTCTAGTTCTTCTCTTGTTGGTTGAGTTTTGGGTGTATCGAGGCGATTTGCAACTGAGCTTTTACGTTGATTTGTTTACAAATTATTTTTGTGTAACGTTACCAATGCGTTCATATGTAAATTTTGTAAAATTTTAAATTATTTTTTAGATTCCCTAAAGAGGAGCCGTTTATCGACTCGAAACGTTAGATTAATAAATTATTATTGTGCTTTAAATTGGATGTAATATGAGTTTACTCTCTACTACCTATCACAAATTAAAAATTGATTTTTTTTCTTCAATAATTCGATATTGAAATTTAAGTTTCAATACTTCATTTGAGAATTGAAGGAATAATTTTCGACCGCGTTTGTTCATTTTGAAAAAGTGAAAAAAATCTATGTAACGAGTCAACATTTAATGAAAGCATTAAAAATGTTATAAAATCTAATCCTAACAAAAGTTTTAAATAAAATTCTTTTTTGCTTAAGTAAAATTGTAAGTAACTCAAAGTCTCATTGAAAAAAAAAATCACAGATTCCCTGTTAGAAATTATCACGAATAATTCGCGAATTTTTCGTGAATTTGATGGGTTAAAAGCGCTACACTTTAAATGCAACAATAAAGTGTAGTCAATATATAAACAACTTGTCGGGGTTTGTCTCAAATGTACTAGTGATGGTTATGTATACCATTGGATATGATTATAATAATCATTGAACAATAATTTCAAAAAATATAAGTGATTTACTTGAGCGCCAAATCCTATAGGTTATATGGTTCACGAATTTTTTTTTCGTGAACTTTCTAACAGGGTTAAATCAATTCAAACTCGCCTATCTATCAAGCAATTAACACATCTAAAATCCTCAAATAACACCCCATTTACAAAACATCCAACCAAATCCTCGAAAAAGAAGAAAGAAAAAACATCTCCTTGCTTCGCTCGTAATCTCGAATACTCAACTCGTGTAATACAGCCAATAATAAAGATAAGCCACCGCACCACTCACTCGCAACAGCACGAGAAAGAGATTAAAAGAGAGAAAGAGGGAGAGAAAAAAAAGGGGCATAATTTTACGACGCAACAAGAAGAAGAAGAAGAAAGAAGAAGAGCCATAGCGATGTATACAGATGCCGAGATCGAGTTAAGATAATTACAGGAGCAGCGCGTTTGTTTAAACATTCGGCGCCAGTCAGATAGAATGTTTCTTTCGTTTCTTTTTTTTTTCGCGTGCCTCGCGAGCTTCTTCCATTTCGTTCGCGTACCTTCTTTCTGTCGCACGATGCAATGCCAAAGGGGGTTGACGAACTTCTTACACAGCATCGATTTTGTGTATATCATTCGACTTATCCGTAAATTGTATATTATTCATATCTAAACAACGCGTAACCACAGAGCTCTACATAGTTCGACTCTCTGAATGCATTAGGTGAAAAGGAAATTGATAATCGAACATATATAACAAGCCACATAGTCGCACACCGAGTATATATAATAATATCCGCAGAAAAGGCAAAAAAAAAAATCAAGTCAAGTTGCGTATAGTATAATTTATCGATAGGGCCCCCGCGCGTGCAAACGCCGAAAAAGAAATCGGACAAAAGCATGAGCCCATCGTAGCCCATAAATAAAAGGCCCTCCTCATTAATTCGACTCATAACGTGGCGCCGCCACCGCCGTAGACGTTTTATGAGCGCGCTCCGCTTTTTTTTTTTTTTGCTAATTTTTCGACGAAACCACACCACCGTTGCCTTCTTTTCCCCCGTGCGCATTAAATTATTCTGCAGACTATTCAAATTCACCATCGAGAGAGAGAGAGAAAGATTGTTATCGAGGAGTTCGTCCGGCTAATTGGATTTAAAAGCGCGCGAGAGACGAGATATTTCGAACTCTCACTTTTGTTTTAACTTCTCGCGTACGATCGGCGAATGAATTACGGATACATATATATAATTTCGTATATTATTATGTGTGCATAATCGGCATGAAGAAATTATGTCTATTCTCGCATATACAATATACATACACGCATCGACATGTGCTTTTTTTTTGCTCCCTTCGTAAAGCTTTGTATATATAAATCGATCGATCGTCGTCGGCGACGCAGTGTATTCATAGACTTAACTTAGCCTCGCGCTCAACAGTTTACTCTTTTTATAACTAAATAATCGTGCGGTCGAGATTATAGCCGCTTGTGTATGTTATATATGCTCGCTCGCTCGCTTTTATATACATATACATTGTTAGACTCGACCAACTCGCATTACACCCTTTAATATTTAAAATGAAAAAAGGATAGAATAATTTTCGTGTATAAAACAAGAGCTTGCGGTACCTCGTCGTTGGCATCTACATATATATGCATATAAAGCTTGCAGCTAGCGGTGGCGTTTCTGGGAAAATCGATTAGCAAATCGCGTGATACCGACGAAAAAAAAAAACAGATCGCGTTCCCGGAAGTTTGCTATCTATATAGAAGCCCGAATCGTTTCTGCGAATGCAAGCTTTCGTATTTACTGATCGTGATGTGTCGTCCACACCGCATATATATGTATAGTTGCATCGATATTACACATACAAAAAAAATAATTTTTTTTCTTTCATCGATGCCCAAAGCATCGCGAATAAAATTCTTCGATTGATTGGCAAAGAAAACCAAATAAAAAAATTAAACGTGCACTTGTGTGTCTCATGTGTGTGCTGATGTCCACCTCGAGTTGGCTAGGGTTTTCGCTTGGGTTAAAGGAGGGGAGAGAAGCTAGTTTCTAGCCTCTATCGATCGCGCCCGCAGGCTGCTGCTGCTGCTGCCCGGACACTTGGCTCCCCGGGCCATCTATGTATATATATATATAGTATAACCGGACACTTCAAGCTTACACTCTATTCGGAAGTGTACGTTCGTACCTTATATCCTTCCGTAATACGTTTTTTTTTTCGAAAAGAAAAAAAAAATTATACATACGTATGTATATCGTGAATAATGAATTTACGAGGACGCGTTTTGCGGGTACTAAAAATTTTTATCTCTTCCGCGCGAGAGAGAGAGAGGGAGAGAAAGAGCGAGCGGGTAATATTTCCTGGCGCGCCGGCGCCAAGACTCCGAGGTAGGTGGCCGGACCCTCTTATTCTCAGGCGCCGCCGACTCCTCTCTCTTCTTCTTCTTGATGATATTGGCCCGAAGGGGGAGGAGGAATCTCTTTACGTGTATGTTGCACGTGTGTGAGTGTGTGTGAGGCTTTAATCGGGTTTGCTGTTTTTGGCCAAATTAATCATTTCTTTTTTTTTCTTTTTTGTCGGAAGAGGATAGGATATGACTTTACGCGACTTATATACACTTTGTTTTTTGCAAAAATAACCTGGTATATAGGTGTATAGGGTATAAGTAGAGCGAAACGTTATAGTCCGACATTATTTTTGTATCCGACGAAAAAAAAAAAGAAGAAGAGGCTTTAGTCTATTTTCATGTGACTTATATATACTTTGATTTGATGTATATATCGAGCTTTTCGAGGCAAAAATTGTACTTTACTTTATATACCCTTGCTCGGCTCATCTCTCTCTCTCTCTCTCTCTCTCTCTCTCTCTCTCTCTCTCTCTCTCTCTTTCTGCGCCCTTTTACGCGGAGGAAAAAAACAATGCACGTCTCCGCACCACCCTTAAAAGCCCAAGGAGCAGAAGAGGGAAAAAGGGCAGCGGCATGAGCGTTGTTGTGTGATAACAATAACTTTTTCGACTGGAGAAAAAAAGGCTTACAGAGAGAATAATTAGTGTGACGACTTTTTTCCTTTTTGGAAAGATAAATATTTGTCGTTTGTCGCCAAAAGTGTGTGCGTTCGATATTTACACGTACAACGCTTGCGGCAGAATATTTCTCTCGACCCTTTTTATATTATATATATCTATATATGTATCTTTTATTTGAAGGCAAGTGAAACGTGTCTTGTTTTTTCTCTCACTCCGATTCCTTTGCTCCCTCGCTCACTCACTCTCTCTTTTTATCCGCTGCTGGCTCTTGGGGTTGTTTCTCTTTCTCTCTCTCTCTCTCTCTCTCTCTCTCTCTCTCTCGGCTTGCATCGCGGAAAAAAAGATTGGAATTTTCGTTCGTGGCTCTACACATTTTTCGAAAAAAATTGCAACACAACTTTTTGGAATTATCAATCATTATGATTTCTGCATTCATCAATTAATTTGCTTATCATCAAAATATTCCATCAGACTGATTCTTCACTTGCGGCAAAGAATTTGCACATTCCACTCGAAAAATATATAGATATGTATATAACCCCGCAAGCGTATATAATATAAACGACGCTCGCTTTGCGAGGCAGCGGGACAACGTGTAATTTTCGTGGCGACCAACGTGAATTTAGTAGCGCTTAAACGCCGCTCGTAAATTGTCCCTCGTTCAATAATTCAGCTTAGCCCTCAAAAGGTAAAAAAAAAAAACAGACGCGATAAGATTCAATAATCTTAGGTATATTATATATACAAAATAAAAAGAAGAAGAAGACGTGGTGGCGCGTTGGGGAGATTAGGAGCGAGGCTATGTAGAGGCGCGCAAACTTGATATAACAAAGGGGTTGTAACTTGGCGCGCGAGTGGCCGAGACTAGTGGCCAGTCAGCACGTCAGCCACACTCGTTGCATTGCTAATCAGGGGGTTGTACACTCTGGCATAGCTGCTATGTGTCTTTCTCTCTCTCTCTCTCTCTCTCTCTTCGCTCGAGTGTGAGACGTCGTCGCTTTTGAATTAAGAGGCGGAGAATGGAATATTCTAACGTGCGAGTGAAATCTGTGTGTAAATGAAAATTTAATATGGAAAATCGCATTCGATATTCCGAACTATGGCCGACATCACGAAAAGTATATATATCCGTAAAAATAGAGAAGAAACTTGGTCGCCAATGCGCGCACACGTGTCGGCAAACAATCGTCATCCATACTGTTGAAAGTAAAAAAAAAAGTATAGTAGAAGAAGAAAGGTTGCCGTTGGAAGGGGAGGTGGGGGGTATGAGAGAGCGCGATTGGTCCTCGCACCTTACATATACACGTCGGGGTGGTGGGTCGTTTTTTTTTTCTTCTTTTTTTTTTCTTTCGTCGACCAAGCACAAAAACACGCCTCTCTCTCTCACTCGTTGCACTCGAGAAAATAGAAACGCATATAATAGAGAGAAAGTGTGTGTGAGTGTGTGCCTCCCCTATGCTTTTGTCTTTGGCTTTTATCTAGCAATGCTTTCTTCCAATTCAAGGGGATCACCCGAAAATCGCGTCTATAAACCTAACAACTGTCGCTCACGCGTGTGCTATATATATGTGCGACTGCAGTGAAAGAGAGGCGATGGACGATTTTTCTTTTTTTTTTGGCTGTCGGGGAGGGTTTTTTTTTCTCTGTGTGCGTGTTACTGTGGTTGCTGTGGGGTTTTACACTTTGATAGTGACATGGCGACTGAGAGTGAGAGAGGGTGAACTTAAATTCGATTGGATTGCTTTCAACGATTATATAACGAAATTATTAGCAAACTGTAAAAGTAAAAAAAAAGCGAAACTAGAACGCCAAAAAGTAAAGTACAGCCACCATCTTAAATTCTCCATTTACCTCGAAACTAGGCGCCGCAAGGCAAGAAATCACTTTTATCCCACTCGAAGATTGCGTTCGCGGCTTCCTCAATTGACTTTCCTGAAAACAGCTTTACATCTTCGCCAAAACTTTCATATATATATATACATATACACATAGGAAAAACCATCCCTCTCCCTCTCTTTTAGCGCCCTCGAGGCCAAACATCGTGTATACAACGAAAGAAAAAAAAAAACGCATTGTGCCGCAGATCGAAGCAAAGAATCCGATCAGGAAATTCGATCCCCTCTAGATATCGCACAATACTCGCGCGCGCGCAATGGATTTCGAGAAACGGAACAAACGCGCGAGGAAATTATAGAGATTGGATTTTTTTTTCTCTTTATAAAATATACCTCGAAAAAAAAAATCTCGAGATTCCTTTCAACATAGAATAGTGCTGTATTGGTTTACCTCTGTAAAACAATTATCACGCGAAACACATGTATATATACACTGTTGTACAGTAAACAGAGAACTTTCAAAGTGTAAAGAAAAAGAAACTCTTATGTATGATTATATTTTCTAGGACGTTGTAACGCTCTCGCTTTGCGGTTGTGTAACCCAATTTAAGCACACACACACACATGCGGACAGTACTGTATATATAAAGCTATTCTACGACTATTACAGTTTCGCCGGCTACATACACACATATACACGTATAAGTACACGTTTGAATTAAAAATGTCGCGTATATATATCGTCGCGCACGCAATTGTTACACTATTATACTTGCCGGACGCGTTTTATCGATTGCAAACGTGTATGTATATATATGCGGCTTTGTTTACAGCGACGAATCGATGACAAAACGTTATGCGAGGGGGAGCGACAAAACATAGCATTAAATTTTCACGTAAACGTCAATTTTTCAACAACAGTAAAAAAAAAATATGATGATGCGGGTATATATATATAAGGTATATAAGATAATAATAGCCTCGTTAATGTAACATTGACGAGCAGAGAGATAATAGAGAAGCGGGCAAATGACAAAATCAAATCGCGCGAGGGATGCCTGCAGCTGTATATACGCGTTTTAATGCTATTATACAATGCGATGGAGAAATGGCGAGCGCGTGTCTGTCTGTCTGTGTGTTTGTGTGTGTATGTGTAATGTTTGTTCGGCTGCTACTGCCTCGAGGGTCTATATCTTGTTAGAACTGTATATATATAGGGGATAAGGCTTGTTTTTGGGTGCAATCTTGTTAGCCGCGGTAAGTGATATACCCAGGGATTTTTATTTGTACTACGTGTGAAATGCTTCGTTTCACGCCGATTGCGATGAGCATCGAGTGTGAGAGAGAGTTGGATTTGATTTTCGTATTATGATCATTTTTGAAAAGAATCGTACTTCGATATTCGGATTTTGTTTTCGAAATAATAATAATATCAATGAAAAAAAAAAAGTTCCACTTCAAAATCTCGATTTGTTCAGGAAAAAAAAAAATCCGCGGTATGTTCAATCAAGCAAATTGGCCCGAACCTATGTAGTAAAATTCTCGAATTGGAAAAAAAAAAATGTCAAGCGAGACAATAAACGCCTTCGTATATCACTCAGCGAACTCACGAGAGCGATTATCGGCAAAGTCATACCGCACGAATATACAATCCCCTTAGGGGCATTACTCACTCTAATTATGAACTATATATACGAGTATAGGGGGTTGCAAATTTTTCGACTTGAAAAGTGATCAGCCGTGACAGCTCTGTATACGACACAAACATTCCTCCCGGCGTGTATATCAACCCTTCTCTCTTTTTCTCGTTTTTTTTTATCCGTTGCAACCACTAAAACTTTTGCATGCGGATTGTTTCTGCGGTTTACCAATCGCTCGCGTTTATTTCCTCCCCCCCACAATACGCGCGCGCGCACTGCTTAAATTATATGCCTGCACTTTTTCTTCTTTAATCGTCGTACAGCATGTATAAATACTTCAGCGAGCGAGAGGGTTGCAAGCGCATTTTCTCTTTCTCTCCCCTTTATATACTTGTATATATACGTGGACTCGAGCTTATCAAATCTGTATACGAGGATAATTCGATTTGCGCGCGTGTAATTGTTGTACTTTAAAATTTAATTGACGAGTTAAAAAAAACGCTGCAGCCGAAGAAAGTTCGTGGAAAAAAAACGAAGAATATGAAAAATTCAATCGCTGCCTCTTTTTTTCTTCTTTTATTTACAACTCGTTCCTTGATTCGATTAACGAAGTTTCTTCCCATAGCCCCTCGAAAAAGCAAAAAAAAAAAGAAGAAAAAAAAAGTCTGCTAGAAAGTGCGAATCTCCATCAACAACAAAGTCACTTCACTCGCTCCGTTGGTATAGGCGACTCCTTTAAAAGTCCATAAACGCACTTGTACGAGATCAATAATGCATCGCGGCTATTAAGCTTTGGTAGAAGAAGTAAAAAAAAAAAAAAGAAGGAGTCGATCGTTAAAGCTCGCTCCACCGATGCATTATACATGCGTGTGTGCGCATGCAGTATATATAGCAAAAAAGAAGAAGAAAGAAAGAAAAAAAAAGAGTCCTGGCGAGTTTTCCGTTTCCGGCGATCGTCGCGAGCTTAATTAATGGATCCTACCTATATACTCTCGATTTCCGTTCCATCCCTTTTCTCCCTCCTTCTCATTGTAACTCTTATGTATATATACTCGTTCGCTCCGCGATGCAATGCGATATCGAGTCCTTTGTGGTTTGCAAGAGTTGCCGCCCCGCTCTTTTGCTCCTTCCATTGCTCCTGCATGCGCATGTATATATTATATATATGTAGCGCCTTTTTAGCTTTTGTTTTTTCGGTGACATGTTTCCCCGCGCGCCGCGCCGACGAGAGCCGATTGGCTACTTTACTTTCTCAGGTTTTGCGACGTCTCAGCTTGTATATATATACGGATCGGTTTTCGATCTAACAGAAAAAGATTTTTTTTTTTTATATATTCTTATATATGATTTCGGCTTATTCGTTCCGAGTGCGGAGGGTTGAAACATCACTTTTGCAACTGATGGTCGATAAAAAAACTATTGCGTTTTTTTTCTTCTAACTATATTCGTCAACCTCACGTACCGCAAAAGAAAAAACTACCCATAAAACTATCCTCCCTCGGCAGAGAGTTGAGAAAACCGCCGGATACACCGTGACAACTGAACTCCCCCCCGGCAACAATATAAAAACATTTTTTTTTTCATTATTATAATGTTTTTTCAATCAACGAATCAATCGTCCAAGAGAGAGAATAAAAAAAGGAAAAGGAACAATACTCACGCGAACGTTGAGCTCGCATGCGAGGCGCGCGGGTAAGAGGATCAAAGGAGTTTTTGCGGCAAAAGGCCCGCGCTTATATATACATATACATATATTGAAATCGAGCGTAACCTGAGAGTCTCAAAACGAGAGAGCGCCGATGAGGCAATAATTAGGCTGTTCCGTTTATATATATGTATGTATATACATATATATAAGTATATATAAAGCGGCAAAAGCGCGGTTTCTCTTTCTTCCTTTGCCGGGTGAACACAACCCGCCAAAGCCACGCGACGACGACGACGACGACAACCATCATCATCCCCCCCGCGCGAACGCACCGCGTTCCATGAGAATATTACTTCGTTTTGGAATTATAAACGCGGCTTCAAGAGACATGTCAAATATAATTTTCGATATAATTAAGTTATTTTTAGTTAATTTGGACACTTTATTTTATAAGGGATGACAGAGATTTGTATGAAAGTCTTATTAAATGGTGTATCGGAAAAAAGAAGGAACAAAATTATTTTTGCTTCAGAGGAATTTTTGGTTTTCACCAATTTAAACTTTATAAGATTAATTTATAATTTTTACTTATTAATTTTATTAAAGATATAATCGATGAGAAATATAGATTGCAAAGTAAAAAAAAATTGCTAGATTATTCAAAATGAATTTTTTTCCCTTGAACTTTCATATAATATATTTGCGGTTGAGTTTAGTTTTGTGTTTTTGCGAATAGCAGCAACTTCTTTAGGGCTATTGATCTATACAAGCATTCATCAATATGACGATTATCGAACTGAATTGGAGCAGTTGCATAGTTCATTTATTTCTCTTTTTGCAGTGTGTAAAGCATTTCTGAGAAATATCGTATGGATTAAAATGCTTTTTTTTGCAATAACATAGCACTAATGAAACTTCAAGATTAATTTTGTCATAAATTTTTTCACTTCCGATCTCCTCGTAAAATCACTTACAATGCACGAGAAAGTTTCAAGTGCTACACGGAAGAAAAAAAAAATACCGAATTGTCCCCAGCGGCAATGCGCGAGAGCGCGCAGATAAGACGATTAGCCGCGGCGAAAGAAACGAGGAGTCAAGTGGGGGGCGGAACAAACAGACCAAAAAAAAAAGAGAGAGAGAAGGCGCCTTGGTGGCGCCCGCGTGAGCCGATATATATCGAGCGGAACGCTAGAGATGATCGTCTCGCTGCCGCTGCTGCTGCAGCCAAACAAATCGTTTTATACGGGGAGCAGGAAGAGAAGGGTATATATACCCGACTTTTCCTTTACTCGCGACGCTAGCTCACTTTTCTTTTTTCTTTATTTTTTTTTTTACTTTATGATATTGATTGCTCGACTTTGTTTTGGTTTTGAGGGGATATATCTGTGCGACGCGATATTTTTCGGAGGATATGCGAAGGCAAATTTCAAGTTGAACTGTGTGGATGGTATTTGCATGTATAGAAAGTTTTCGAATTCTTCTTTTGAAGTTTGCAGAGTAGACGAACTATAACTTTGGTAAATTCGAATTTTGTTTTTCAGTAAATTCTGTTAGAACTGATCAACTTTGTAATTTTGTCAATTTAAACCTGAAAAAGCGAATTAAAAAAAAATTCATAAATTGCACATCATAAAACACTTTCCTCTCCTTCATATACCGCGTTTGCGCTATATATTTCAAAACACTGGGCGTGATTTTCCAACGTACATACTAATTGGTTCGTCGCCGTTATACAAACCTACATATAAATGTCGCTCGCGGCGATATATATAGCAGAGTCGATCAATTGACGAATGATTGAGTCTTCTATTATTACTTTATTTTCATCTCTCGATGATTATTATTGTCCTGGGAATAATCTATATATACTGATTTGTAAAACACTCAACTCTTTTTAAATTTTTTTTTTTTTTTTGCAAAATCTTATAATATGTATAAATATATCCTCGCGCTATTTTCTCTTGCACACAGCAGCGGTGGCGGCATTTCTCTTTCTAGCGATATATACGCGCGCATCAAAAGCGCCTTGGCGCGTTTATGGTCCAAGAAGATTTATAGAGCTCTCGCCGCGTGTATATACGCCGCCACCGCCGCGGCCGCCACGGAGCTCTCTTACATGCGTGGCATAGCGTATCTTTCTCTCCCTCCTGCGTGCGTCCGCAGAAAATTAATTTTCCGAAGGCTGAACCCGTGTGACACACCGCCGCCGTATTCCGCTTCCCTTCTTCTTCTTCTTCTTCCCTTTTTCTCGCTTCTTCTTCTTCTTCTTTTTTTTTTGGGAGGGAGTATATACTGTACGGATGCGCGCACGCTTTTCTTCTGTGTCTTTTGCTTTGCGGAGAATGTGTTCGAGTGCGTCTATAGTTTTATTTATTTTTTATTTTTTTGGAGTTCTATGTATAAAGTCAAACACGAAGAGAGGAGAAATAGTCTCCTAGCCACGCGTATCAAATGAGATTAACCCGCAAATGCAAATGTAATTTTCTAGGGAAAGAAGCCTATTGCGCGAAATAATTCAAAAGCGTCGTGGGGAGTTTACAAATGCTATAAGCCAACGCGCGCGCGGATCATCCAAGGGTTTGCATGTATATGCTTATACTTATGTGACACACACACACGTGTATAAGTATGTACGCGCGTGACGTATATACCAGGGATAAATAACAAGAATTGTCGTGTGTGTGTATGTATACGTATCGATCGTACCTGATTCCTAGGCTACAATTAATCGACCTCAAATATTATGTATATGTGTGTGTGTGTCCCGAGTGAGTGTAGTATATACGATACAATGTAGAAAATGCTAAGCTTAAAAGTCACTAAGCTTATAGATATGGAGTTATATACACGAATAATTATATGTGTAGTTTGCTTTTACTTTTTTTTTTCTTGCTTTGTGCGTATAATAATACGAAGTTGAGTTTTGTGAAAATGTATAAGGGAAGTTTTATTTTTATGATTGTGTATACGTTGGAATTTGATAGGCGGTTTTTCAGAATTGAAAGTACGAATGTAGGGTAAGTTGGAGTTTAAGAAAAAAATATGTTGACTTTTTGCTGTGGGTGAATTACGCAATGACTTCTTGAAGTTATATTGAAACGAAAAACTTTGTTTTAACGTTGACACATCGCAGCAATACGCCATTTTCACCTTGGTTTTTATAATAATTTCATTGGTATTCCAAAATACGATGTGATCAAAGCAACTTTCATAAATATCAATGATTAGTAACCATTGAGCTAAATATTTTTTGATAAACATGAAATAACAATAGAAAATAATATTTATAAAAGACACGGGCAATCTTATTTAAAATCGTCATGTTTTCCAAAACTCCAATATTTTTAAAACAATTAAGTTTATAACGATTCGATGAGATTTAATATTTTTCAAGCTCAAATCATAACTTCACAGTATTAATAACTTGACACGCTATTTTCACGATGTTTACATTCAATTTCTTCTTCAATGCTTATACCCATCGATAAATAATGTTCCTCAATGACCTCAACTAAACCAAAATTTTAGTCGTCTAAACATAAATAAATATCAAAATTCAAAATTCACTTTCATTCTCATTTATCACACAAGAAAATCCAAGCAGAACACTTAGCCCCTCGCAAATGTATTTTCAAAATATCAGGCGCAAACGATCGAAACCTACACATCGCACGTAACACACACATATAACAACAAGTACGTCGCAAGCCAACAGCGCGTGGAACTCGTGCGGCGAAATAATAATCATCATCATCATCGTCATCATCATCATCATCATCATCATCATGGTTATTAAGCCTCAGGGTTGGCGACAAAAACACGCGTGCGATGTGTGACTTAATTCCAATCCTCCATCCCCACCGTATATCCCCACCATGTTCGCTATCCCCTCCCCCACCACCATCACCAACACTGAATGCAAGTCGAGAGAGCGAGAGAGTTGGAGAAGATGATAGGCGGAGCCAATGATAGACACGCCTCACCCTCGCTTCTGCTGCTGTCGTCTCTTTTCTCTCGCGGATTATGACACGCTCCGCGCGATTATGACCGGAGGGAGAGAGAGAGAGAGAGAGAGAGAGATAGACCCTCTCGTAACTTTTGCACCCTGCGTGTCGAGCGAGCGAGAGAGAGATACGGTAAAAGTTTACTCTCTCGTGGTTTTATATTCTCTCTCTCTCCATCGTTGCTTTTGTTTGCTCGCCGCTCGGGCTCAAGGTTAATTATACGCGAAGTCCTTCTCCTGCTGTTACTGCGCTGTGTGATGTATATATTTGTTGTTGTTGTTGTTGTTGTTTGATGAGCTTGTGGTTTTAGTTTTACCCGCGCGACGCGATAATTCGTTATAAACCGACTCGTTGCTGCTGCCCGCCGCGATATATCTGGTCATCACGTGAATTATATACCGCGGTAATCCGATGACTTTGTACTACTTTGATAATGACTAGTCTTGCTTGTAATGTTTGGTTTAACGAGGAAATTTTTTAGGGTTGCTTATAGCAAATCGGCATCTGTGGTATAAGGTGTTGTCATCCTTTAACTGATTTCATTTTTTTTTTGTATACAATGATAAAATCTCATTATTGAATTAGAATATTAGATGAATAGAAGAGAGGTGCTTTTTTTCAACCCCTAATTTTTTCTTATCAAATATATTTTTAAAAAAACCATTTGAATCCTTATATTTTTCGTGAAATTCCATCACAGAAGCGAAGAAGAAAAGTATATAAGAACAATAAAAATAAAAACGAAAAACCCGCCCCGACAGTAAATTCCAAGTCCTCTCGCGCGCACAATAGGCCAAATAACCGCATATATAGAATATATATAAGTCAAGCGAAGGAAAATAGCATCATAGCCGTGGCATAGCATACTATATACGTATATATATATTGTACGCGAGAAGCTAGCACATGAAATTTTCAGGATTCTCGCGGCGTCGTGGCCACCCCCGACACGTCGGGGCGTCACGCTCTAACACACACAAGGGGTGACGGCTCGCGAAATATGGCCGAAAGGCGGGGGGTTAAAAGGAGGTTGGCTCCTCTATACCCGCCAGCGGCAGCAGCTAGCGGTAGCAAGGTGGGGGAAGAGGGGAGGATTTCCGAAGGTTTTTAGCGAGAGAGGGGAAGGCGGATCGCGGGCTCTTCTCCCCTCCCCTGCCTCCCCTTCTACTTCTTCTTCTTTTTATGTGTATACATATATATAGTTGCCGTCGTCCTTGTTGATGGTATATACACGCACAGCATGCAGCGACAGTCCTGTGCAGCCGACGATCTGCAAAGCGACGGCCAGTTGTACAGTCAGAGCCGCCCTGTTATGGAAAGTCAAGCTATATTTTTTTATATGTATATATGTATGGTTCGAAAAACGCGCGATGGAAAATTTTTATGTATCTGCTATATCTGTGGACGCCGAGTGTGAGGTTGAACTTTTGACTCTTTTTTTCGTAGCGGGGTGAGATTGTGTTACAGAAAACTTTCCGCTTCTTGTTGCTGTATTTTTATTTTGTCAAATTGTTTTTGGAGTGGGATTGTATTTTCTGTTTTTTATACGGTGAACGATTTAGCAAAGTATTAGATTGTAGAAAGGAAATATTGAATTTAACTTATTATCGAAATTATTTCAAATTTTCTATCAATACTGATAAGATATGAATTTAAAATAATATTAATATTAGTAGGTAAATAAGGCTGGATCTAGAACCGGCCTTGTTTACCTACTAATAATATTAGCTGAATTTTCTTTATTATTGTCAAATAAAAAGAGTGTTATTATAGTAAAATATACAAAAATATATCAATAAAGCATTATTAAAATATAAAAAATTTTCAATTTATTTCCAGACAATATGCCAAAAAGTAAAAATCAAAAAAAGTGTCGAACCTCACACTCGAATTAGAGTAGACACATATATATTTTCCTCGAGCAAGACGGCACACATATATAGAAAACTGGCTGAACGCCTGCGGCACAATATTCCTCTTGATCGTTTTCTAGAACGAGATTGAGCTTCGTGGATTTTCCGCTGCTCTCTTCTGATCCTCGCTCTCTCGGCTGAAATCGAATATCGTATTATATATATGCTGTGTGTGTGTGTGTGTGTGTGTGTGTGTGTGTGTGTGTGTGTGTGTGTGTGTGTGTGTGTGTGTGTGTGTGTG
>JAWWMK010033904.1:0-13247 GCA_035047105.1 Galeopsomyia nigrocyanea
AGATCATCTTTTTGTCTCATCAGATCATCTTTTGTCTCAGATCATCTTTTTATCTCAGATCATCTTTGTGTACAGCGTGCGCGTGCGCATATTTTATACACGTGTATGTACAAACTACAATCGTCTCTTTGTGCAGTGCGCGCTCCCTAAGTACAACACCTATACGTATCAAACCTCATTGTCACCAATTATACCAATCGAATCACAATACAGTCGGTCGAGCTGAGCTGCGGGCATGGGTAAACTCAGTACCTATAACCTACAAAGATGCACTCGAAACTAAAACTGATGTGCTGTTCGTTTCGCCGAAATCAGATAGATAATATATATGATATGAATGTTTATGATCCTTGTACCGTGAGTGAAATCTCCGCCTCCCCTTCACACACCTTTCAAGAAAGGTAAAACTGTCATGCGAGTAGGCTTCAGAAACCGTTTTCAAATCAATTTTTAGAACGCAGTCAACGGCAAGCAAGTGCGCGGAAATTAATTTCGATTGTGACTACGACGCGCCAATTTTGAACTATACATAAGACAACGTGTCAGAAAGACTCATTCGTTGCGAATAACACATCGCCCAACCCGTTTCTTATCAAATTCGAAATTGGCGCGTCGTAGTCACAATCGAAATTAATTTTCGTGCATTTGCTTGCCGTTGATTGCGTTCTAAAAATTGATTTGAAAACAATCTCTGAAGCCTACTCGCATAAAAGTTTTACCTTTCTTGAAAAGTGTGTGAAGGGGAGGAGGAGATTAAGTATTCAATCGAAGCATAGTCAAAAGAATATTACGGTATCAATCAATTTCACAGAAGCGCTAAAAAAATTAAGGAAAAAGAATCACTTGTCGTGAAATTGTCAATATAAGTGACATTATTAAGTATTCAATCGAAGCATAGCCAATGTTAGAGTTGGGACGAGGATGAGTGAGCGTGTGAAAGAATCCTCGTCCTTGACCTTTTCTTTGATATTTCTCTTTATTTCTCTCTTGAGAGTCACTTACAAAAAAATGAAGCATATAATGTGCAAACACAAGTGCATCGTCTAAACTCCCGCGAGAAAACGCTGAGCGGTGCGATGTTGAACGAAGAAAATGGCGATTCGCGCAGCGAGACGTTCGACTTGCTCGATGGTCTGACTAGCAGTGTCGCGCTCTCCGCTTCTCGCTTGTGTCGGCGTTGGGCTCAACAGTGCCCCACGCGGCGGACTGTTGCCTCCAGGCTACTCGCACGCATCTATCCTCGTGAAAAATCTAACAGCCAACAAAATATTGCGGTATCAATCATTTTCACAATAGCACTGAAAAAATAAAGAAAAAATAATGAGAAATTGTCAGTTTAAAAAAATTAAATTAAAAAAAAATTGAATGGCATACGCATATACCGTGAAAGTGACAATGACAAAAATTGATAAAAAAAATCAAGAAAATATTGAATGGACGTTGATGATCACAATAGCGCTAAAGAAATGAAGAAAAAATAATGAGAAATTGTCAGTCTAGAAAAATTAAATTGAAAAAAAATTGAATGGCATACGCATGTACCGTGAAAATGACAATAAAAAAAATTGATGAAAAAAATCAAAAAAATATTGAACGGATGTTGATAAATACAATTATGAAAATTTGGTTACGAGTTTCAATTACGAGTTCATGAAAATAGCGAAAAAATTATATAAAAATGCCATAATTGTCACCAAATGCGTATAAAAAAATATGTAAAAAAATAATAGCAGATCACATCCACAACCTTACAGCGCTAGAAACGATAACAATAAAAAAATACGGAAAAATAATATTGACAATAAAAGGTACAAAAAAAAAATAGAAAATATGCAGCGCTACAATAAAGTTATAAGCATCTCTTGAATACAAAATTTGTTTAATGCGGCCACTTTCCAAAGAAGTGTTGAGATAATTTGAGATCGAACGAATTGGGCTAAGATAATTTGAGATTGAGCGAATTCGACTAAGATAAATTGAGATTAATCGAATTTGGCTAGGATAAATTGGAATTAAATTAATTTTACCAAAATAATCTGTGAATAGATTAATACGACCAAGATAATTGAAAATTATATCAATTCTAATTGAAGATAATTCGAGAATGAATTCATTTGCCAAGATATTTTGGGAATAGATTATTTTGACCAAGGTAAACATAAAATAAATTTAATCTGCCGCAGATAATTCGAGTTTAAATTATTTATCCAAAATAATCTGAGATTGGTTTAATTTGACCAAGATGATATGAGAATGGATTAATTCGACTATGATAATCTAAAATTTAATCAATTTGAAATCAAGATAATTCTAGATTAATTTAATATTTGAAGACTAATTCAGATTCAGTTGAATTATTATTTGGATATGATCTGAGAGTAAAAGAATTCTACAAAGATAATTTGATGTTGAATGGATTTTACTAAGATAATTTGAGATCGAATCAATTTGACCAGGATATCCTGAGAATATATCAGTTTGTTCAAGACAATTGAGAATCGAATTGAATTAGTGTTCGGAGATAATTTCAGATTAAAGTTATTTGTCCGGGACAATGTCAGATTAAATTAATTTGACGAAGCTGAGGTAAGATTAAATGAACCTGACAAAGGTCATCTGATATTAAATTAACTTGAAAAAGGTAATTTGAGATTAAATAAATTCTCAAAGATAATTTTTGATGAGGGTAATTGTCAAAGATAATCTGAGAATAAATTTTTTCGGCCAAGATAATTTGAAATTAAATCAATTTGAGATTGAACGAATTTTGTTAGAAAATTTGAGATTAAATTAATTTTGCGCAAATAATCTGAGAACAGATTAATTTTGACAAAGATAATCTGAAATTAAATTTACTTGCTGAGAGTAAATTCATTTGCGAAGATAATTTGAGTTTGAACTGAATCGATCAAGATAATTTGAGATTAGATGAATTTGACGAAATTAATTGAGATTATCTTGCTTTAGCCAAGATAGATCAATTTGACCAAGATAATATGAAAATAAATCTACGTGCTCTAGATAATTCGACTTTAAATTATTTGTCCAAAATTATCTAAGATTGGTTCAATTTGACCAAGATGATATGAGAATAGATTACTTCGAACATGATAATCTGAAATTAAATCAAATCGAAATATAATTAATCCGAGATTAATTTCCTTTGGTCAAGATAATCTAATCAAAAGTTCGAAGACTAATTGAGTTCAATTATTAATTGAATATTATCTGAGAGTAAGCGAATTCGACAAAGAGATTTGGAGATAAAATGAATTTTGACGAAGATAATTTGAAATTAAAGTCATTTGTCCGAGATAATTTGAGGTTAAATTAATCTGATGAAGATAATCTAAAATCAACTTGAAACGACATAGACAATTTGAAATTAAATTTACTTGAAGATAATTTGATATTAAATCAACTTGCCTAAAATAATCTGTGAGTAAATGAATTTGGCGAAGACAATCTGAAATTAAATGAATTTAAATTAAAAAATGAGCTGAAGTAAAATTAGGTTGACAAAAATAATGTAAAAGTAAAACATCTTGTCAAGGACAATGTAAGATCAAAATTAAATAACAAAAATCATCTAGTATCGAATTAACTATTATTTGGGAAAAATAAACTGAAAGTGAAAAATAAACTCGACCAAAATAATCTAATATCAAATGAACTTGACATAGCTAATCCGGAATTCAACTAATTATAAAAAAATAATTTACAATTCAAATGACTCGACAATTTGAAACCGAATCACTTTGCCAAAATTCGAATACAAAATCAAATCCACTTAGCGGAGATAATCTAAAATTAAAACAAATGGACGAAGAAAATCTTAAATTGAAATAACGACAGCGACGATTATAGAAAAATTAACTTGATGAAGATAATCTGAGGTTAAATTAATTCGACGAGGAATCTACAGTTACATAAAAGTTATTTAAATACCGCATTCACCAGACATAAAGTCAACTTAACAAAGATGATTTAAAATTAAATTTGCTTAACGAAGATGATACGAAATTACATTAGATTATGAATCTACTCAGGGTTTGAATTAGTCTAAGATAATACATGATAAAGTTTGTGATACTAAAATAATGTAAAATAAAATTTATTTCTAATTACATTCTTCTAAGATTATGTTACTTTGGTCAAGATAATCTAATAAAAAATTAATTATATTTAGATAGTTTAACATGAAGACTGACCTATTGAAGATTATTCATGATAGCATAGATTTGACTAATCTAATGGGAAATAAAATTAGCTTCACCAGAACAACGTAGGATTAACGGAGATAATGTAAAATGAAATAAATGTTACTGAGAGGATTCAAGAGTAAGTTAATTTGAATGATAACAATTTTGATTACATGAATTTGACAAAGATAATACAAGATTAAAATTTGTAGTCCAATATATATGAAAGATAGCTTAACAAAAATGATCCAGAATATAATTACGATCATCTATGACCAGTTCGTCTGTCTATATTTAAGTTAATTCAAGAAGAATAATTCAAAATGAAATCAAATTAAGTCAGTCAAAATTATACTCACTCGACTGAGATAGAGATAACTCATGAATGATACTCTACAAGTCTACTCTACAAGTACTCTACAATCATACTATGTCAAGTGAAGTTAATCGAAGACTATCGAAGATAAATATAAATAAGCTAGAAAATAAGCTGAAATAAAACTAATTTCTCTAAAATAAAGATAATTTGAAAAAGACGATCTATGAATCCAACTGGACTGAGATATAATCTAAAGTATAGTTATTAGCAACTACATGTGAAGTCGAGTCTTTCAAATTCGTTATTTTATCCGAGATAGCTTCAAATCCCTCTCTGTGAAATATGACGAAGATAAATTGAATTTAAGTTTATTGGGCAAGAATAATGTAAAATATAATTAACTTGACAATCTAAGATCAAATTAACTTGACGGAGATAATGCAGGATTGAGTTAACTTGACTAACAAGGAGAGACCACACCCTCCGGTTCATGGATTTTGTTTAACCCTTAAATGCCACATGGGGTCATTTTTACCCCCAGCACTATGTCAACATGCAGTAGCGGACATCTTTACCACGGCTCTGCCGTAGGCTCAACATTCCTTTTTCAGAAAATAGTCGATAACTTCTTCAATTATCAACCTTTCGATCTGAAATTTTTTTCTAGTATATTTCAAATCTTCCAAGATCGAACCAGAAAGTTATTGTGATCAAAGGTTTTTTTCTACACGGTGAAAAAAATTATTGAAAAAAAATTGATTTTAAGGTGTGACATTTAAGGGTTAAACTTGGTCAGTAGTCTTCTTTTGTATAGAAACGAAAGTCCCTTGAAGGATTCTGTCCCATGGGCTTCCTTTCGGGAGTTATCGAAACTTATATGTGATGTATTGAAATACAGAGCCCCTATTTGAACCGTAATAACTCTATCGTAAGTTTAGGGTTACAGATCGAAAGCTGAGATCAAATCCTTCTATTTAAAAAAAAGTTTGTCAAAAAATTCCAATCCGTTCGTAAGTTGTGTCAATTTGAATTTTTCATTCATAATACTTAATAAAATTTTCAGAACTCCAAAAGTGCTCGATTATTATGAAAATCTTTATCGCGACACAACTTATGAACGGATTGGAATTTTTTGACAAATATTTTTGTAAACAGAAGGATTTGATCTCAGCTTTCGAATGGTAACCCTAAAATTACAATAAACTCAATATTTCGAGAGTTATTTCAATTTATATAGGGACTCTATTTTCCAATCTATCCGATATAAGTCCCGATAACTCCCGAACAGAGGCCCACGGGACAGAATCCTTCAAGGGACGTTTATTTCTACACAAAAGAAGGCCACTGACCAAGTTTTATTGAAATCCATGACCCGGTGGGTGTGGTGTCCCCTTGCAAGTTAATCCGAGATTAAATCAACACGATGACGATACTCTAGGGTTAAATAAAATTTGAAAAGACACTGAATTAAGCCGCATGTTTATAAATAATCTGTAATTGAATTAACTCGACGAAGATAACGTAAGATAATATAAAGTTCATTTGACACTTGACAATGAGTTAACTTGACGAAGATGAGTCGAGATTAAACTAATTCGACCAAGATAATCTCAAATTAAGATAACTTGCTAATCTGATATTGAATTACTTTGACAAAGGTAGGACAAACTTAAATTAACATGTCGGAGATGATATAAAATTAAATTAAATGGACAAAGTAATTGGAAATTGTTAAGTGACAGCTCCTTTTTTTCACTTGTTTTTCGCGCGCCGATCATAGTATGTAAGTGAGAATAATAAATAGAGAAAGTGGATAGAAAGAAAGAGTGCGGGCCAATGAGCGCTCGCCGAGTGTTCGGCGGCACTACGCTTGGACACAGATGCGTCGCGAATGCGCTCGGACGAAGACAGAATGAGAGTATGGGTGAAAAAGAAAGAGAGCGGGCCAATTAGCGCTTGTCGAGTGTTCGGCGGCGTCGCACTTAGGCGCATTGACATAGGTGCACCGCGAATACACTTGCGCTCGAATGAGAGAAAGAGAGAAAGAAAGAGAGTATGAGCGTGAATGAGAGAGAGAGAGAGAGAGAGAGAATGCGAATGACGTAGGCGCGAACTGCACTAAGCGAAGGCAGCTCGTGCCACATGAGTTAGTTTCGTGTCGGCCTTACAATAAATCAAATCACTGATATACATATATATATAATTTCATTTGCAAATATATAATAAAAGTTCATTATGTCTTTTACACACCAATAAACAAAATTTCGAAAACTATAATTAATAACAAATTGGCATGTAGCTACAATAAAACATTTGAAAATAGTAAACCGAAAGTGTTGTGAGATAATAATATTTTGCTATTGGACAGTTAGACATTTGTGTGGGACGATTCTATTTGTGTATTTTGTCAATATATTGATCGAAATAATTATATAAAGACGAGTGGATATAAGATATGTTGGACGATTTTCCGTTCATTTTACGAAATTATCTCCATACTAAATTATAACAAATTGTTTCATTGAAAAATAAACAAGTAAGTTGCAATAAATTTCTTATGTTCATAAAAATTGCTTCATTTGTCCTCCTGATTCTCTTTGGCAATCTGTGGCGTAATATATATATATATATATATATATATATATATATATATATATCCATCGGCGCACGTGTTCGCCCGGCCATTTTCGATTGTCTTGTCTACATAGTATCCAAGTAGGCATCACGCGGCTTATCGCAAATCTAATCATATCCATCCATAATTTCAACAATCGATCAATTAACTATTGAAAATAATTAATAACAAATATTTTTATATGCGACTATATGTATATTTTTACCGAAATTTGCAAGTTTTGAATATAATTTTATTTTAAGCAGTCCACACGTGGCATGGAAATTGCATACTTAATTTCGATCGTGTCCCATAAATTAAATAATTTTAATCTTTTAATGTTGAGTAACTACTGACATTATTTATACTATTATTATAAAAATTAGGCTATTTTGATAAATCTTTACACATTTATATAAGCCTCATGGTATCATATGTCTGATATGCGGGCACACGTGATTTAGTTAAGCGAATATATTTATCTAGTACCAATATTAACTATTATATTATCTAAAATTAGCAATAATAATTAGTTATTATTAACCTTTTTTTTCATTTATAATGTCTTAAAGTAGAAAGTTATTGATTACGTGATAATTATCTATTCAGATAACTAGCCCTTTATATAAGACATACTAACCCTTAAAGTACCTAGACCGGTTTTCTCTTTCCTTAAATCAGCAAGAATATCCTTTGCATGATATAATTCCCGTATGAGGACAATTCCGTCCATATAATTTAGCCTATGAATTGCGTGACAACGGCTGGTGTCGCCGTCGGTAGCCGCCTAACGAGCCCCAGAGATAGCTCGTTGCTAAAAAAATATCTCTAGACATTTTGTTTGACAGCGAAAGGTCACAGAAATTGAAAAACTTTGCCGCAGGTAATCTGAAGTTGGATTAATTCGGCGAAAGTAATGTAAGATTGAGGTGAATTTAAAAAAATAATCTGAAATAAAATTAACTACGATAATCTAAAAATGAGACATGCAATGAGGTACATTACATGGCATAAACTTTTCAGCTCTGCTCGCACGGTACCTGAAAAACATACATGTTGTGGCATTTATTGCCAATCGCTGCCGCTTTTTCTCGTTTCACGACCGATTGAATAAATTCGCGCATAATTTCAGCTTTCTGATGCGTCATTTATTTTCCATTTCCGATTACCCTCGGCTAAGTAATCGGCGTTGCAAGGGCAACGTCGTGGTCCGACGGCACACTGCAGTAGCAGCAGCAGACGCCCGGCATGACATGCACGAAAGAGAGAGAGAGACAGCTGCCATACGCAAGCAGCCGCCTCACATGCACGCGCCACTACGAAGCCGAAGAAAAAAAGGAGCGCAACACTCACACTATTACGCGCCGATACAGCCAAAATTTTACACACAAGATTTTCCGCGTATTTAGCGATGACATCGCGAAACGATGATGGAAACCGCGAGTTTCTATCACAGAAAATGCACTCGAACCACGCGCATGGCGGGAAATCAATAGCCGCCGAAAAACAACGCGAAAAGCGCGAGCTATCCGAGCACACACACACACTCTCGTAGCACTGTCTCGGCGAAGATGCAGCTGCAGCCCTCGGGACGATGACGGCAAAATCGCAGCCGACAATCAGCTGATGCCGGGCTGCTCCGGGCGGTAGAACACATGCGCGCCCCCACGGGTACACAGACACCCTGGCGCCCATGCTCCAGTAGGCACACACACACGCACACACTCGCGATCGCGGGCGACGACGGCAGAGCGCTCTAGGAGGCGACGAGATAGAGCGGCGACGAGAGCGAAAACACGTGCGCGAGCGGCGGCAGCCATATTGGCTAGTAGACGCAACGAGAGCGAGCGAGACAGACGGTAGAGAGAGAGAGCGCGCATGAGAGCGAGAGAGATAGCGAGTGAATGTAAAGCGGCGCGCATACTGATTATCGACGTTAAGGTTCGCGCACACTATTAGCGGAATGAGAAATAGAACCGAGACTGCGAATCGAACTGAATTTGAATTTATATATGGAAATACGACTTATGACACGTTTATGACCGACACTAGAATGTAGGTGAGATGAAATTGCGTATGTATGCGTGTGATAGACGTATGTATAGGTATATTAGAATTGACAATGACGTATGTGTATGCGAATAAATGGATTTGTGTGCAAATGGAATCATGGCATATTAATTATTGTACATGCGTATAAGCGTTGATAAAATAGAGAACTGACAAATTGACTATGCAAATGTTATAAATGAGACAATTTTGACATAAATGATGGACATGAGTGTATATATATGTACAGTAGAGCCAACAAAATAGTAAACAGCGTTACCGACTTAATAATAATTGCGAAATGTTGCAAATCAGATTTGGCGCGCGAAAATCGATGCAAAGTAAGGCATAGCCGAGAGGGCGCTGACAACCCTTTTGACTTCTGCCCTCATCGATGAAGGGCCTTAGGGTGGGAGTAAGGAACAGACATTAGCATATAGGATAAAACCACCTAAGTGGGGGGTAGTGAGAGAAAATACCCGAGCGACCGGAGGGTATAATAGAGGGCGCGACCGCCGCAAGAATAAGAGAACCCACGAATCCGAGCACGCCTTCTCGGAAGCCGCGGACATCTTTCCACAAGACGAGACGAGGCGCCGAGTAACGAAAGGAAGTCTCGTCCATTTGCCACACACCACAACTACGAGCAGTCGCACCTGTTCGAGCTCCGAGCCGATTGCCACTTTGCTTGCAGCGTCGTGTCACCAGCAAGTGCCGCCGTTTAGTCGAGTGAGTCAAGGAAGGTAGATTGTTTTCGGAGAAGGATAAAGTAATCTGGTGAGTTTTCTCGTGGTATTTCCGAATGTGTACCGTCGTGCGGTCATGACTAGTTCGCGGTCGCGAGGATCCGACGTGAATTGAGATTCGTGAGCATTGCGGGAAAGGTAGGAGATTGAAACGAGCCCACGGTTATTTCACACACACGTATTCTGCCGAATCGCGCTGACCTTTTCGTTTTCTTTCCGACTTTAGGTGCTTGATCCATTGGAGTGATAAATAAAATTGGAGTGAAATTTAAGAGTGTCAATTTTTGTGTTTGCCGGTCGCCATTTTCCCTTCCCGGCGCATGCTGCCGTTGAATTTCTTTTCCAGCCGCGGTCGTGAAGTAGATTTTGGAGTCATTTTCCCGCATTATTTAATTATTGCTAACGCGTGATTATCTAATGCATGTAAGTCTTCTGGAGATTTTGTCGTTGTCGTCGTTAGATTTTTCCGACTTTATTAAATGTCTGACTCCTTGAAACCGAACGAACTCATACTTGAGTGAAGAGAACTACCGCAGCTTAGCCGCTATTGAGAGGAGTATATGAGAGTTTAGGAGAATAACCACGCCGTCGGCCATTTTGTGGTCCAACGCTTCAGCAACGAGTTGTGAGAATTTAAGTGGTGGAGTTGTCGGATTTTTCCGACGTTTGTTTCCCCGACGATAGCCGCCATTGCGACTGTCTGGTGCCCCATATAAATTCGGAGAAGCAAACACCCTGCCACGTGTTTGGGTGAGTTCTCGGGTGGCGGCATAAACCCCCCCAGGTCTCCCTCAACAGACATCTTGGCAAATTTTATGTAAGATTAAATTGTAATGAGGTACATTACAAGGCTTAAGCCTTATCAGCTCTGCTTGCGCCGCACATGGAAAACGTTCATCTTTTGTGGCATTTGTTGCCAATTGCTGCCGCTTTTCCTCGTTTCGCGACCGGCCGAATAATATTGCGCACGACCGACCCTCACCAATGCACCCACCCTTGTATTTTTCCGGCCACCCGCACCGGAGATATCTTCATTGCAAGGGCAACGCCGCATTCGCAATCCTACGGCAGGCGCAGCAGCAGACGCCCGGCTTGTCTCACACGAACAAGAGAGATAAAACTGCCGAACGCAAGCAGCTGCCTCACACGCATGCACCACTACGAAGCCAAAGAAAAAAGGAACGCACCACTCACACTACTACGCGCTGATACTGCCGAAATTTTACGCGCAAGATTTTCCGCGAACGCAACACTGACAGCGCGAAACGACGACGGAAATAAGGAGTTTCCAACGAGGAAAAATTTCTCGCGGCAGGAAAATCGCGACTTCATCTGGAAAAACGACGCGAAAAGCGAGTTACCCGAGCACACCCGAGAGCCATCATTCGTCGCCATTGTGCCAGCTAGATTTTTGCGAGAGAGAGTAAGAGAAAAAGAGACAGTTTTTTGTTGGTGAACGATCAGAATTAACCTAGTGAGTTTTTATTTTGTAAATTCGCCGAATGCGTACCGTGATCGTGGTTGTGGATAGTTCGCGCGCGTAGATATTCGACGCGAGACAGTGAGATTCGCGAGCGATACGGAAAATTTAGGGTTTTAGACACAGACTTCCGAGGATTTTTCGTATCGAGATTTTGCCAATTCGCGCTGACTTTTCGCTTTCCCTTTTCTGACTCTAGGTGTAAAGAAATATTGAGAGTTAATAAATTGAGAGTAATACGAATTCTGTGAGTATTTATCGAGAGTTGCCGGACGCCATTTTCCTATCCCGCTGCATGGTCATTTTTTATTTTCAGCCGCGGACGCGAACATTTTGAATCATTTGTCGCGTTCATTAATTAGTCTGTTCCTGACGTTAATGAATGCATGCGTTGAGAGTTGTTTTTCTGTCGCGTTTCTAAGATTTCCGGTATTAAAAGTCTAAATTTGTCGAACCACGCCGAACGTACCCACGCCTGGGTGAAGAGTTGATCTGCCACTGACTAGCCGCCATCAAGGAGATTAAACGAGCTGATGAAAGTTTTGAGATCGTCGCCGGCCATTTTGTGGCTGTTCCAGGTGCAGACAAAAGAAGATTTCGTAAGTCGGTAGTAAGCCCTCCACTTGTTTCCCCGACGGTAGCCGCAACCAGCGCTACTACCTGGCGCCCTCAATAAATTCGGGGAAACAAACCCAGGAGCCGACTGTTGTGCGAGATTTAGGCGCGCGTCCCTAAACCCCCTTTATTCTCATACAACAATGGCGCCCAACTTTTCCGGCCGACGAAATCAGACTTTTTGGGTTCAGTTTCGGAAATTGATAGACGACGCGACGTTATTAATAGGGCATGACTATATGTGTTATTTTTATGTAGCATGCTAATTGTTTTTCTGATTTTGAAGGAAATTGGAAATTTTACATTAAATTTACATGAAATTTACATGAAATTTAGATGAAATTTCCATGGAATTTTATATGAAATTTTTGCTGACAAATTGTGCTCAAATTTTTCTTTCTGTTATAGCAGGAAGAGTATTCTGACAAAATTTTAGGAAAAATTTTGTTTTCGTGGTTTTTTTCCCTACAGGAAATTTTTGCTTTTCAGCCATTTTTCCCTACAGGAAGTTTTGTTTTCAGCAGTTTTTTTCCCTATAGGAAATGTTTGCTTTTCAGCCATTTTTCCCTATAGGAAATTTTTGATTTCAGCCATCTTTTCCCTTACAGGAAATTTTAGTTAAAGCGATTATGTTTGCAGCAAAACTTTCTTTTCGCTAGGAAGATTTTCTTTTTCCTAGGAAATTTTATTTCAATAAAGCACGTTTTTTTTGGAGCAGATTCCAGCAGGTACCGTGGATGCCAACCAACAAACTTTTTCTTTTTTTTCGTCTTGGGTTAGCACGTTGAAGCGGAATCTGACTTTTTGGAATTTTTGTTTTTTCTGACTAGTAATCAGTAATTATGCAGACTAGTATAAACGCAGATCAGTTATATTAGTGATCAGTAAATATACAGACTAGATATCAGAAGAACAGTTATATTAGTAATTAGCGATTTGTCAGACTAGTATATCAATGAATCAGTCAGTCCCTAAACCCCCTTGTTCTCATACAACAAAATTAATGTGACACTAGCTGAAAAGTACCTCGCTCGCTAACGCTCGCTCGGTATATTACCGGCGATTGGTTCGTTTGACATCAATCTATTGAAATCACATATTGCAATTTATCCATAGGGTAAAGAATTGATCAGTTGACATTAACTTATTTATTTTTTAAGTAGAATTCATCATCTAGGTAGTAAAGTGCTATTCTACAAATTATTGCCCTATAATGAATTTT